>JAWPHD010023748.1:0-21282 GCA_037043455.1 Cyrtodaria siliqua
TACCACCAACTTGGACTAATGCAATTCGACGTTGAACTGAATTTACAAAGGTCTGGAAGAAAAAAAAAGGTCATGCCTCCTTAATGAGTTTTTTTTTTTGCTGAGTATATATATATTGTCGAAATAGTAAATATTGGCGAACTATATATTAAAAACAAATTTTAACGGGACAAATGGCATTCTTGAAGTTGGTATCAAGCATAGGAAGCAACGTCTCGATTTAATAGTCCAGTATCATTTTAACTTCAAACCTGCTTGCATAATTATATTAAATACAAAGGACTAGGTATGATAAGGGCCCATTTTGGCCCCTATTTAAATTTTGATGAAATATGCATAGATGTTTTGCAAAATACCTATATTTTAACAAACAAGGAAAACTAAAATGTTGGCTTATCTCATTTTTCAAAAAATAAGATGTTTTCAATGCATGTATGTTTTTTTAAGAAATTACTTAAAATAGGGTGGTATAGGAAGAAAAATGCAAGCACTTTTGCTTTCATTGTTGTTTTTAATAATGTTTATACTTTAAAAGTGTTTGCGCATAAATTATAAATAATTACACAATCAAGTTTTACCGTATTAAAATACAATATATGAATTATAAGGGAGATAACTCTGTTTCAGTCTTGACTTTAACCAAAACTGCGACTTTTCTCAATGCTAACCTATTTTTGTTAACATTGCAGAAATACTTGTTGTGAATTCTTATTATTTGATATTAGTATTTATAAACATTTGTTGGCTGGTGTGAACGTAAGGTGTAAATGTCTTATATTATTGCCGGTAACCATGGCAACAGTAGTTTAAATGAGTTTTTTTCACCAAATATTCCGTTTTCTTCAACATTTTCATTTCTTTTTTTGTTTAGAAGCGATGGTTTTATTTCAGATATGTATAGAGTTGTCCTTGTTGTATTCATACTTAGTTGATATCATTTCATTGTTACCATGACAACAGGTAGTCTAAATAAGTTTCCTTAACAGTAGCAACTTTTTTTTTCGAAAAACTGATTCTCCGTTAAGAAATCTTTATCTACATACGTTTTAGGTGATACTGATTTTCACTGCTGTTTATAAAATAACAGTATGCGTAACCATGGCAACACTACGCATTGTGGTTTTTGAAAATTGTAATATATTATTTAAAGGGACACAAGACAATCTTTAATCAATTATCAGTGTCTCGATTTATTTAACCAGTATCATTTTGACATGAACCCTGCTTGGATATAATTAAACAAAACGATGAGTTTTCGTCTTATGCTACCGTATGTTTACATATATTACCAGTGCAATATATTCAACAGTTAAAGTATATGAAAACCAAATCGCTTTAAAGGGAGTACATCAGGCTTTTCAAAGGGGTCCGACTTAAAATTGACAAATAATGATTTTATTTTAAAGTGCCTGAACATAATGAATGATCCTAAAAATGACCCCTTAGTTACAAGGAAATTCATTCTGCACAGCAATACGTGCTATCCTAGGTTACGCACCAGGGTTAATTTCAGCATTTTATGCCCGATTCCGTCCTAGCTATATGGTGTATTCAAAGTTTAAACCTTAACAATATGGTTCCAACATCATATTTTGATGGATATAAGTGTTTTATCATGAATTGGAACATTTTTATAATTTAAGATATTTCTAGAAAAATCATGATGTACTCCCTTTAATTAATATTAAATATTGACAAATGCAAATTGCGTAGAAAAACTAATGGGACGCCACGAGTTTTTCAAAAATCAAGATTGTCGTTTGTCCCTTTAAAACCTGATTGCGATACAAAAAATTGTCCATAAAACTGTGTAACGTTTATACTGAAACATTTGTGACTCCGTGGTCGAGGGGTTAAACCTCACTTGTCACCACTGCGAGCTCGAATCCCACTGGGATCTCGACTTTTGAAAAAGTGTTGATTCTTACGGATGGTGGTAGGTAAACAGTACTGGTTCTACACGAGAACAATGGGGTGGTCTGCCTCTGCCACACAAACAAATCGACTGTCATATATGGCCTAAAATGTGCTAAAGAAGATGTAAAACACCATTCAAACAAACAAATCAAAAAAATTTTTTTTTTTTTTATTTGACTTAGATATGCAAATGTGTTCATTTTTTAGTTTTTAACCTATTTGTCCCATTGAGGACATGGTAAAACCTCATCTCATAAAAGATCAATAGGGATGATCAGACAACACCATGTATAATATACTCAGTTGCAAAAGAAAGTGAACTTTGAGTTTTGTTTAGATTAAATTATATAAAAATTTTTTAGAATTAAATTGACAAATTCCTGTCATGTTTGGTACCAAAGATTTTATCATTCCATTACCAATATCATGTTGTCAAACTCACATGGGTCATACAGTAAACTAAAAGATTCATAAACATAGGTACTTGTACTATGAGCTTAAGATGTTTAGCCAAACACATTCAAGTATATGCCAATAATAAAACTATTTATGCCTGACATTATATGAAACAATAATTAATATGTTAATTACAAAAGTCTCCCTAACATAAAACCATGTTGCATAGGCTATATAAAGTGATTATTAGGTAACAGGTTTATACTTCTAGTCTTACCTATGATTTACACTTGACCATTTACAATATATCCAGAAGGAATACATATTGCCTGATATCATGGAGAAAAACAACAAACAAGACAATGTGGTTCAGCTAATACACTTTTTTTATCAATTTTATTATTTTTAAATTAATATAACTATGGTTTTATACTCCACCAAAAAAGGTATGTATTATATCACAATTAGCTTTCAAATTGCCCTTGTTGAGTTCATACAATGTAACATGTAGGTTCATAGTCAATAGTTACACTGTGCACTTGCTTATTTTTGACATGTCTTGTAGAATTCTGTCCAAAAGGAGGCCTGTAGTTCACTGGACTGGTCCTCCATTGAAATATTCTGCAATAATCTTCATGTTGTTTCCTGTTGGAAATGTGTAAAAAAAAAAGTGCTGCAAATAAAACATAAACTGCAATGAAAGCACCAAGAGAACTTCACCATTTTATGTAGTGCATATACAAATATTCCAGCTGTGAACAATATATATCATAACACAATAAATCATGAATACAAGCCCACCTGTGTTCAGATTCAAAGGTGTTATAAATGAAAACAACATCAATTTTTAAAGTAATCTGATTAAAAGGCCATCACATGCCAAAATGGATTAGAAATCATTAGAGTATGACTATGTTGGCCTATTATTTTATTTTCATAGTCACCTTTTTCTATTTAACCATTTTAGTACATTTATTTGGCTCAATTATATGCATTTATATGCACATACTAAAAATAAAACATCTTTACACTCTACAATACATGGAAAACATATAAATATAGTGATTATATGACATCATACTAATAACATACAAACATAGAACTTACAGTATTTCCAAATACATGTAGTCATAACACTGGCCACAGCAACACTGACCATGCATTCACCAACACAGCACACTGAAAATTAAATTGCACATTTGTTTTACATAAAAAAAATACACAATATATTAATTCATATGTGAAATAATTTACTGTACTAAACTGTGTTATATTTCATTATTATTCTTATAAAATTGAAAACATTACTCATTAAAACTTTTATAACCATGTACATCATTGGTGAACATTTCAACCCATTTCATTCTTTTGAGAAAATATATTAAGAGTTTTTTTTCTCTGACACATGACACACTGATCTCAATATACTGTTTGTACCCAGGTGTAACCCTGACATGCAAGTTTTTCTACTGTAGTCTGTTTATAAATAAACATATTTATAGATTCAAATAAGTTGAAAACTAACTTTAAAAAATTAAAAATACTTGGATTAAAAGCTAAACTGCATACCGATTGTTCATCAAAGAAGACAATATCATGTCACCACGATATTTCCAAGACAATGTCACTTTCAAGACCATGTCACAATTCTTACAGCTTACACATGCTCAGACACTGAAAAAACCCAACACAAACTTGTCATAACATGCTTATTTAAGGTTAGATAAAAACAATGTATATAATTTAAAAGCAAATATTATTTTTTGAATATGAATTGAATTTGGGACACTAAATCATGAACATTGTGAGTGAGATGCATATCAATTTATCACTTGAAATGATGTGTTTGTGTTATTCACTAAAAAGAAGTAAATAGCAATATTCCAAATACCAAATCAGACACCTCATGTTTTATTGCTTAACACTGGATAGTGTAATTATAGTCAAATATACAAATATGAATTGAATTATTACTAAAAGCTCATCAAAACCATTGTCTTGGGATATTTAGAGCTGAACCAGAGACAAGGGAAGGATAGGAATTTAAGAAGTTGGGAACCGTGCCCCAACTATTACTATCAGACAGAATTGAATTGAATTGGGTTTTAAGGCGCTATCAGATAGATTCATATATATGTTTACGTGTTTCGCGGATACATGGTATTGATCATTTAGTTTATACCATTTTTATAGTTATAATATTCATGACTAAACAAATGCAAGTTATGTAGACTAGACAAACTAACGGGACACCTCGAGTTTTAAAAAGTAAACAAGATTGCCAGGTGTCTCTTTACTCATTCCAGTATCAGTTTTCTAATTTAAACGTAATAATTGTCGTAAATGTTTTAAGTGCCGTAAATGTCAAATCATTATAAACTGAACAATGGAAATGGTTCAATATAGCACTGTTGTATCTGCTTCTTCATTTATCTGTATTTACAACATTGTTGTGTTAAACTCTTGAGATATTGTTATTTCTAAGTTATTACCTAGAATTGATATGTCGTTTGTGTCTGCTTTGTCACGTCAAATCTGAAATATATACAATTCCAAAGACGTGGAGGAAATTGATATATTTATTGTCTTGAATATTTATAGGTTTCTGAAGAATTTGATATCGAACGATGAAACAACCCGTTATAGAATCCGCTGGAAATATCGATCAAATATTGTAAAACTATTTGCCAATCGGAGAGGTGTTGGTGGATCAACGCCGCCTATTTTTTAAAGTTCAAAATGCCCGCCCACGAATCATCGATATCCATGGACGCTCGAGTCATCTACAATAAAGGCGGGAAGAGGAACGGCTATCTGCCGGACACATTTGATCGACCGCCAGATTGGGATAACGAATATTCCGAGGAGGACGAGGTATTTGTTGAAAGTCCAAGCATGGACATGTCGTCTGCAACAAGGCCATTAATGTACCCGAGAGCGCGAACGAAAACAAAAATGTCGCGAGGATCTCATTGTCGTTGTCGTCCATTTGTGCACGCGGTCTGCTGTTTTCTGTTTTTGGTGCTCTCACTGGGGTCGCTCATGGGATTAGTGGTCTATTATGTAAATAAACATGCCAAAAACAAAGCTGTTTCTACTTCTGCTAACGCTGAAAACCCAGTGGATCAGGTAAAATTCTTTATTCAGAAACCGGAAGTTAGTCATTCGGATATTGTCGGTTGTGATAAAATTGAAGTGGAGGACGTCTGGGTTGTTGGCATTCCAAAATTACTGACGGAATCAGCGTTTCGACTGGTTGACGTTAATCAAGACGGTACTCTGGATGTTCTTCTAGGATTTGCGACAGGTGAGCATTTGTTAAAAAGATAGATTTACAATAATTAGTTGAGTATGTACTGAGTAGACCATGTTATAATGTTATACCTTCACATACCCTCTCCTACCATCCCAATCCCACGCGGAGAACCAAACCCGGTATACGACACCACATTGTAACCTGGTTTCCAACCTGTAGTTTAATACAATTTGAACAAGTTTCCAAAAATTACAAAATGTTAAAAGGTTAACAGCAAATACATAGCAATTTAATAACAATCGAGTAGGATATTTACTATACAGTAGCTATCCCTTCAACGACAGCCAAATGTTACAACATATGTACACCGCTTATATACATACTAACGACGAGGTATACAAATTACTTACATATTATGAGAATCCAAACTATAGACTTCAGTCACGGGTATTTTAATCGGTACATGTACATTATAATATGACCTGAATACCTGGATAGAGTTTTGAAAAACGATTTTGTAGCGTAATTTTGCCGTTATTTGGGTGGTCAGTTTCTTAATACTTAAGATACATTAACCACTGCATGAACTACCCGATTTACACAAAATTAGCCGGCAGAGCAGGTTATTACACGTCTCGTATATGCATATGCTTAATAACACACTGTGACATTGTTTGATAGTATTTAAAACAGTTTTTTCGGACATAAAAAATTGAAAATAGTATCACGATGTAGCCATATATGACGAACTACTGTGACTAAAAAGGTTAGCTTTCGCAGCTGTTTAAGGTTAGCTTTCGCAGCTGTTTGTGGTAGAACTCAACAATAATATTGTTAGGAATAGAAAAGAAAAAAAAGTTACAAAAAATATTACACTTGATATTCTTCAGTATGCGTTATATATAGATCTGTAATAGCATACAGACGGAACTCATCTTCAACGCTGTTTGTGTTGTACATTCTATCAGTTCTTTCGTATAGCTATTGTGTATGATTATGTTTTCGATCTTTTATTTCTGAAGTTATACAAATAGGTATATTGAAACGATGAAGTTCATATCTCTGTGTAGTTTCATTTGTAGATAGTATAATACACATTGAATGTTGTTGTCTTTTAAACTTGTACGACTGCTATGCGTATAGGTTGTATGTTTTGGATGCTTCAAGAACACAAACAAGAAAGTAAAGTAGCAGACTCGGTTTTATGAGTCTGTTTGTGAGAGGCAATCTACGTATTGAAAAGGGGATCAATTGAATGCAACGATCACAAACAAGAGAGTAAAGTAGCAGTTGTATTGAGTCTGTACATGGGAGGGGAAACAAGATGTAATACTTTTCTCCCACTAGCACCGGTTTAAGATATATACTACTTTAAAGCCACACAATTAGGCGTGAAGATCCCCAAAGGACAAGTAACTCACAATACTACTTACTGGATTCGAAGTCGGAGTAACCTTTTACAACTGTCACACAACACTCAATCAACGCTTGTGTAAATGCCAATGAATACTCAAAAAGGGAACAATTGGAAGCTTAGAACAGGAGTCTTTTAATTGTAAACCGAATCATTAGCAAGACTGACAGACTTTAGATAGCTGTATGATTTTGAAAACAGTTTTAGCAATTACTGGCAATTATTATTTAAATTTAGGAGCGGATGGTTATAGCATACCCAGCATAGTATGCGATATTTATTTTGACGGGACGTACCCATGTTTCGGCGGCATGATCGCACTAGAGGGCGCCACGGGTAGAGAGTTATGGCGGCATTATTCTGACCATGAAATGTACAGTATCAACTGCGAAGTCGACTTCAATAAAGATGGCGTCGTTGACTGCCTGGCAGCAGGAAGAGCCGGGGTAGGTTTTACCTTATTACAGCAACAAGTATGATTCTAGTTTGAAGTTATGACCTTATTATTTTAACCAACATTAAGTAATGTTGGCTCACTTAATGTTGGCTATGAGAACTTGTTTTTTTACAACGAAAGAGAATATATGCATGTTGATTACATTGCCATCTTGTTTATTATAATACTGACGGGAAGTCAGAAATGGCCTTTATTATTCTTGAAAGATGTGGCCCAACTCCTTTGCTTGCATATAAAATAAAACAATAACATATTTTTAAAGTAACCAAGATAAGCATGTCCTGGCACATTTGCATTTGGTGATCTATGCGAGAACCAAGCTAAACTGTTTTCTCCTACAGTTCCATAAAAGTCAATGTTAAAGGAATGAACTATATATAATTCGTAAATATGAATAAGGGACACAAATTATGATTGTAATTTACATTGAATTTGCAAGACTTTATATGTATGTATAAAATTATTCAACAAGCGAAGACCTGTATACATAATTATTCTTGACTGGTGTCCGCAACAGCAAAACAAATGCTGGATCTGTAAAACACCATCAGGGTTATTGTTGGTACCAATTAAGTCATTATTAGTGCCAGTTAGGTCATCTTGCTAATATCCATTGGTATTTCCATTGTTATTTCCATCGTGCTTAACACACCGAATACTGTTTATTCCATTACTCTTTATATATGTCAACACAAGTTTATAATATAGATTCATGAACCTTCTTTGGTGATATTATTGGTGTCAGTGTATGAATACTGACAAGGGGGATCCTTTGGAAGCAACAAATACAACAAAGAGAACAAAGTAGCAGACTCGGTTCTATTGAGTCTGTCCATGAGAGGTAATGTAAGAAGCAATACCTCTCGCGCCCCCTAGCACCGGCTTTAGCGGTAGTCTACTTCAAAGCTACCCATATTGGGCTCGTTGGTCCCATAAGGACCAGTAAAAATAACACTACTGATTCATAGCACGGTGAGCCTTTTTGTTAATTAATACTGATAAGGGAGACCCTTTTGAAGCAATAACACAACCAAGAGAATAAAGTAGCAGACTCGATTATATTGAGTCTGTTCATGAGAGGTAATGTTAGAAGCAACACCTCTCACGCCATCTAGCATCGGCTTAAGTGGTATTCTACTTCAAAGCCGCCTATGTTGGGCTCGTTGGTTCCAAAGGATCATTAAAAGTAACACTACTGATACATAAACGTTAGAAACTATCAACATAGACAGTGATAATGAGACATTATTATCACTGAAATGCTGATGGCTTTCCTTCGTGATCAGGAAGGTTAAAAACCCTGCTTAGTAGATGTACAATAGTTCCATATGTTTATGTAAACCATTATTTACTACGTTTTATCAAGGACATATAATCGTTCGGTAGCCTCAGGGTATGCTATTTATTTATTGATTCATTTATTGTCTTTTTTATTATTAGTTTTTGGGGTGGGGCGGGGGTGGGAGTCGGAGGATGGGTTTGGGTCAAATAGACCTATGAAATTTTGCTTTTCATATTTGATTATGTTCCAATAACGGTCATGCTGTCTATTTCCTCTTGGTAAGTCATCTTGACAAGACGTGAATTATTAATAACGTGTGTATTTTGCTTATAACAGACGTTCCAAGCCATCAGCGGAAAGGATGGATCTCTTATATGGAACTTTGGAAAACAGGAGGCCAAAAACGAGATAATGAACCTATACACAGCGCAGATAATTCGAGATTTGGACGGGGACGGGACAGTCGATATTCTGACAATACATGGTGGTGACCCCTTACAGGAACCTGGTAACTATTTTAATCATTGTGGTAGAAAGAAAGTGTATGACCCTGTTAGACAATATTCACACAGTCAGAGACGTAACTAACCATAGATTCACAGCTTATGTTTTCAGAGAGAAAAAAATGCTCGAAATTTCACGTATGAAATTTGTTTTGGTATTGTATAAAAATTGTCATTTATTTTTTAAAAAATGGTATCAAATTTAAAAAAAATATGTTTGGAATACATTGGCATTTTTAAAATATTTGTATGTTTACTAAAATGTCAACACATAATATTTAAAAAGTCCAACTATGGCCTATTTTGTCTACTTCCTATAATTGTAGGGTTTATGAAAAGCGTAACTGTATATAATTTGTTATTTTTCACAGCGGTAGTCTGCAACTGGCCTCAAATTAAAGAGAACACTATCCTGTTTTCAGTGATATTATACATATAAAAAGAGATAAGGAATAACGAAATTTTACAGTTTTACCTTTTGTCCAACGACATTATGTGAGATTTGAGTAAGTGTCCAACCTATACTTCTTAAATGATGTAACCCGCTCACGAAAAAAACGTGCACTGTAATATATCTCAGGTTTAATTTTGTAACTGAAAATCATGTCGAACTCTTTATATGCCTCTTTATTAATCAGGTTTATATTCGCTACCTTTCATGAACAGTCTCAATCAAACCGAGACTGCTATATTTCGTAACGTGTTCGGCCGTTTCAAAAAGTCCACTCTCATACTATTTTATATCCATATTTTAGATACAATATATGTACTTATTAAGTCTCGAGTCTTATGTGAGACTTCAGTGTCACACTGGAGACACATTTTGAGATTAACCCAAACACAATGATGCGTCTGCGAACCTTTACGAACTCGATCAAACAATTGTCTGCAATAACGTCTTGTTATGTCGTTTATAAGGCATTATCCTTGCATGTTGTTTGTATGAATCGTGAAAACTAATGTAAACGTTGTAATAGAAGTAATATGAAAATAAGTGGAAACAATACCTAAAACATAAGCAGTTGTGTAATAAACAGCATCGACGTAGGATTAGGACGTATCTTTATTTATATAACCCATATTTTGTAATCATGGCACTGTGTACGAGTACCGTCTGGCAAACTTTACATAGTATATAAATAAAAGAGTATGAGAGTGGACCTTTGGAAACGGCCGAACACGACACGACACATACGATTGAGACTGTTCATGAACGGTAGTGAAATATGCTAGCTACCGCTCTAGCCCCGGGTTGAGCAGAACTCAATATTCATAAAATCAATAATACATAATTTTAACCGTCCCGAAGATGCATATGGCGGTGGACATAGAGATTTTTTCTTCCCCCATGTCCAGCGACATATGGTCCCAGTATCTAACAAAATAATATGCCCCGACGAGCGAAATAAACAAAACGGAAAAGTGGTAAAACATACCGTACCATCCAAATTTGGTTTTCACATGCGAAAGGTTTTTTGATAGGTATTTGCATTGCAGAACTCTGTCACGTCAGATAAAGCTAAATCAAGACATCCTGAAAGTTTTATAGCAAACGATTAAGGCTAACTAAAGCTATCTGAGTTTTTTCTTATTTTCTGCTACTTCAGCAACAATGAATTTACACGGGAAAACCACAACATGTATTTTGGATGTAAAGTATGTATTTCCTAACCAATTTTCAAAACTAATCTATGTTTTATTAAAATTACCATTTCCAATTATATGTACTTTATGTAAGTATTTTCCAAAATGTTTACGTGAAGGTTGAAAAGCCTTTGGCTGAAAAATGCCCGTACAAACAATATTTTTTTATTTTGTTACGAAGGCAGTGCATACCGTCTGTCGGGACGGATTCTGTTAATGAGTGGACGGACGGGCAAGGTGATCCGGTGGATGGGCGTGCCGGATAACAAGGAATCGTACTACTCCCCACAGCTGTACACGCGGGAGGATGGGACCCAGGTGGTGCTGTTTGGTACCGGAGGTGAGACGCACGGTGGATCACTATGGGCAATCAAACTGGACGACCTTGTAAGAGGAGATATTGATAGGGTAAGGGTATTGTATGTTTGGTTGAGAGACATGGCGAATCACTGTGGACTATCAAACTGGACGACTTTGTAAGAGGCGATATTAACAGGGTAAGGGAATTACTTGTACGTTATCTGTGTTTGATGTTTAAGTATTGGTTTGGTTGATAGACATGGCGAATTACTGTGGGCTATCAAACTGGACGACCTAGTATGAAGAGATATTGACATGGTAAGGGCGTTGTATGTTAATATATGTTTTATTTTTAACCAGTGGCTTGGATGAGAGACTGGTGGGTCACTGTGGGCAATCGAACTGGACACCTAGTAAGAGGTGATATTGACAGAGTAAGTGTACGTTTGTTTTATGTTTAGTCATTGATCACTGTGGGATGTTAAACTGGACAATCGTGTCAGCGGAGATATCGACAGGTTAAGGGTATTTATTGTATGTTACCCATGTTTTATGTTTAATCATTGGCTTGGAAAAGAGACATGGTGGACCACTGTTGGTTGTTCTACTAGAAGAGCTTGGATGAGAGACGGTCAGTCAAACTGGATGATCTTGTAAGAGGGGATATTGATAGGGATTTTCAAACTGGGCGAGCGTTTAAGAGGAGGTATTTACAGGATAAGGGTATTGTATGTTATCTTTTTTTTATGTTTAATCATTGACTTGAATTAGAGACATGGTGGATCAAACTGTACCATCATGTAAGAGTATAAATCGACATTGTAAGGGTATTGTACGTTACCTATGTCTTAACTTAAATCATTGGCTTGGATGAGAGACTGGTGGGTCACCATGGGCTATCCAAACTGGACGATCGTCTTGTAAGATGGGATATTGATAGGGAGTTTCAAACTGACGACCGTGTAGGAGGAGATATAGACATGGTAAGGGTATTGTATGTTATATTTGTTTCATGTTTAATCATTGGCTTGGATTAGAGACATGGCCGATCACTGTGGGATGTCAATTTGGACGACCTTGTTAGAGGGGATATTGACAAGGTTGGGAATACGTTACCTTTGTTTTATGTTTAATCATTGGTTGGTTCACTGTGAGCAGTCAAACTGGACGTTATTGTAAGAGTGTATATTCATACTTGCATTGTTTATTACATTTCTGTTGATGTATTACACTCATCTGGAAGGAAACATGAATTATTTATTACACCTGTAATGTATAACCATCATTTCTGGAATGCTGCAGCGCTAATACCGCTAGTAACGTTCCAGCTGTCTGTTAATATCATTAACTGCTATTGTCATTGCCTTTTACTTGCTGTGGAACGCCAAAACCTATTATATTGTTTCTTTTCTGACCTGCTCAACGGCAGTTATAATTATGTTTTATTATAAATTTTGACAGAACCATGCCATATAAACAAAAACATATAAAGCCCCTCAGCAATATTTATATTATATTTTATTACTTTTGACAGGCCAAGGCAATATATACCGACAAATATAAAGGGGTGATGACGCCCCCAGTTCTGGTAGACATTAACGAGGACGGCGTAGAGGATATAGTTATTCCAACATTCAATTCATCTGTTCTCGCCATAGACGGTGCTACTCTCAAGGTTTTATGGAACTACACGTTTCCCATGTCAGAATCATACAAGTGAGTAAATGATCGTCTGATTTTAACCACTTTAGCGGCAAACTTAACTTCATTGTATTTGTTTTGTTAAATTTACATACAAAATAGTCTGATATGTGAAAAGACTTTTTTTTTGTGTTTTTTTAAAGCAAAAAAATACGAATGCGTTATATCGATCCCCTTTTTGAGTCAACGCAGAACATTGTGTTGCGTCACAGACAATTTTTCTTAGATCTGTGGCTGCGTATACAAATCTGTAACGTTTTTAATATATTCCACGTTTTTCATGCAACGATAATGTGTTGAAATAATAAATGTTGAAGTCATATTTTCTGAAAATGTACTATTGATCTTAAATGCAAAATTCATTGGTATTCCCTTACTATTTTTTGATTCCAGCACCCCGTCCCCGGGATATTACAATGACGATAACACGCCAGACTTCCTTGTGAAATATGCACATGGCCCTGGGTTTCCTGTATATTACGATTCCGCCGTGAGTTGAACGATATCTTTATTACAGTTATGTTTGCTATAACACACCCACGTTTAAGATTGTTTTATTACATTAACATCCACGTTTGTCTGATGACGCTCGTGATATTGTCAAGGTGAAATGAAGCTTATTATTTAGTAAGGTCATTTGGTTACATGGTACTGAAATCAGATTACTTCTAAAATACAGAGTTTTAACATGTATTTCACTGGTGGATACAACTTCAGTTTATGCCTTGTACTTGCTAGTGCCAGCCTATGTTTTTTATTTCAGTTTTTATTTCCGACTAATGGTTTACTATCACTAATTACATGTAAGCCTCCGAGGTGTAGTCGAATGTAGTTCCTATAATAAAAAGTAATACCTCATTTTTTGATGAAAACGGGCATTATGAGTAGGGGGAAATTGCCCATTTCTGTTCGATTTGGTGGTTGTATGTTAATAAGTTTTACTGGATCACTAATGAACATTTTCGAAATTTCGACTCTATGCTTACACTTTGTGAGCAATGAAAACAGTCAATCAATGAAAACAGCTGTACCCTTGACCTGTTTAGTAAACAAACAACAACTTTCTTACATGTCTTGTGACCCCACCTTTTCTGGTGATTTTTCAAGTGGAAAATTAGTTTTCTATATGAACATTACACTGCTGCATAATCAATACTTGAGTTGAATTTGCCGCAAAATCATTGGTGTCTATGGGGAAAATAATTAGTGGTATAATACCTAATGCACTCTGCCTAAAGGTTGAGCACCCAACGACATTTGAACCAATACCAGGTTATCTAGACGCTTATTCCGGTGTTCGTACATGCATCTGTCTATGATATGAGAAAAGAAAACAATATTAAATATCGGCATCTTTTAGTAACCATTTCCGGGTACAGTTGAGTACTGGTGTTCAGCAAACATATGTCTCATGATGAGCTTATATTGATGTTTATGATCACGCATTATTCAGTTTAGGCAGGGATATTAGTTGTTTTGTAGTAACAACAAGGACTAAACTCGTCAAAATGTACCGTAATAGGACACATTGCCACAGTATAATTACACGGATAACGCCTAGCCTAGGCAATAAAGCATGGCCGCTGATAAACATTGCGTTGTTGTTTTTTGCTTACCTCTAAGGAGACTTGCTCAAGTATTGCTCTAGTCTTTTTTGTCTGGTTCAGGTCCTGCCCTGGCAAGCCGTTCTATTTCAAAGGAAGCGTTATTAAGCGAATGCTATTGTCAAACGTAATGTGTTTTAAACTGAAATATTGACACATCAAACTTTAAACAGGACATACTTTTTACTGGCATTATACCCTGTTCCTTACAAATATGACCCTGATATGAGAAGACTCGTACGCTGTTATGTCTGGCAATTTATTTTATTTCTCAAAAACATGCGATTTTATTATTCGATTATTACATGATTTTAAATAGACTTGGATAACACAACAAAAACCAAAAGTATTACAGCTTGCAACACTTTCATACAATCTGTATTAAACTTGTTAAAACGTTTATCAAAAGAGATTATGACCCTATCATTTTGCAACACACCGCATGTTCAGTGGTTGACCACACATCGCCATTGTGCTTTCCTCTTTGATTGTGCCATGAACGGACATACTGTGGACCCTATGATGACGTTTACCTAAATCATCGAAGTACGGCATCTTTTGATATTTGTCTTAAATCTTGTCTTGTCGTACCCATAACGGTTTGTTCTCTTGTTTCTCTGGCTTCTGCCAAGTCACTGAGTACTTACTTTGTGGCTTTCTGCCTTTGCTTTTTATATTCATATAAACTTGATCATTTATGTGTTATATTACACTGTCCCGTTTTAATGGGATGACAATAGGGTAAGAGTGAGGTTTCGTGCACCCTAGAACCTGGTTTGAACCCCAGCGGCCTTTTAGCCACTGACCGTTCCAATGCGATAGCCCTATTGCCAACACCTTTTTATTTGTGATCTTTTATTCATCTTTGTAATCTTTGTTTGTTTCTGTGCGTGTATTTGGTTGACTGTGGTCCTTGAATGCTACATTTCCTGTTCAACTTTTATATCTTCTTTTGCTGTTTGTTTCTATGTCTCGTAACATCTAACAGACATACTACGCAGCTGTCTTCTTTCGAAGTCGTTACTTTTGATCGATATACTGTAGGGGAATATTATACGACATTCACCAATCATTACGATACGCCCACGTTTCTCCAGTAGTTTGTATCGCGATAGTTGCTTATAAGATACACCGAGTTGTATTTTCTTTTCCCGAGTGATGTATTGTCTTATTAATAAAATATTTTAATTAACCAAGAGATGTTTAATATCCTGACGTATTGATTTGTAAAAATGATGTTAATTGTTCGTTTCCATGTAATACCGTATTTAATTTTACGAGAAGAAAGGAAAACTTATATTGTCATAGTTGCGTAGCTCCCTCCTGAGATTTTCAATTTACTGCGTTGTGAAGTAGGAGCCATATAGGAATCACGCTGTCTGTAGTCGCATCGCGTCCGGTAACACATTTTTATTACTTGCATTTCTCAAAAAGTTTTGAATGGGTTGTTCCCAAAATTCATATACACATAACAACCGATAACCTTATGAAGTTATTACATACATTTGAAAACAAATTTCGTTTCATTATTGTCTTTGTTTTTCCTCCTTGCATGAGAAATATGTTTGAAATCCATTTTTTAGAGATCTCAACAAAACAAAAATAATTATGTACAGCTAACGTTAGTCTTTTGTTTTCTCGAACGTAGTTTCTACACACAGCTTTGTAATTTAAATCATTAATTAGTATGTTTGAATCCAATTCTAACACATTTATCATTACCATTTTTACAAACGTTTCCGACTGAATTGCAGACGACAGTTTTGGACGGAAAGACCGGGAAACCATTGATTGACCCTCCCATTCGTGACACGGTTGGTGCCCAGGCCTCTGGCGTCACAATCAGTATGGAGGGCCGGGGCAACGACGTTTTCCTCTACTGGGCAGCCGATTGTAAAGACCATAACGGCGAGGGTGGAGAATTCAAATTTGTAGAAGGTATTACTGGACTGATATTTCGAGGGCTCAGTGCAAAACTGTTCTATCTCCTTCTTTATTTATATGTAGTTAGAATAGTTTTGCGCCACGTCTAACTAAATTTATTTGTGCCAATTCAGTGAGACAGACTTGCTAGTTTATTAGAGGAAATAGCCAGACGGGATTTTCTTTATTTACCCTGACCCGTTTTACTGGAATGACAATATGGCTGGCAAGAGTGAGGTTTTGTTTACCCTAGAACCTGTTTAAACCCCCTCGCCAATCGCACCCCACCCCATAATTGTTTTGGTTTTATACCATATACCACTGTGTGCATATGCTTTATTCTCATAATTATGAACGGAGGTACATGCTTATAACAAATTAATTGTAGGTGAATTTAACATCCATATTACAATGTAATTGTAGGTGAAGGTGAATTTAAAAATTCCTTACATACATCACACGCTATAATGAATGACAATTTACTGTTTATTAAAATAGTGGTCTAGTTAACTGTTGGCCTCATTAGTTTCACTACTTTTTCATCCAAACCTGTTTTAGCATGAAGAAGTACAGGTCTTAGGAGAATATGTATGATAACTCAACTATGCTAAATCAACAGGTTACGTATTGTATGGTCGGACGATTTGACCTCTGATTTGTCAATACAACCAGGTTTTTAGAGACTAATAGATACAGGGTCATGATAAGGCTGTTTGGGAAACATGTTGTTTGATACAAAACGTTGCGAAATTATAATCATTGTTCGGCTAAAACGATGTCGCAAACAGAACCTCTATACAATGACTGTTTTATTGACTGAAATGTTGCTTGGTTATACAGGTACCAATGTGCACGAGCAAAGCCGTTCAGACTTTTGTCGACTACGATTCAAAACAAAAGGCTACAGTAAAATATATGCACTAAGTCAACACATTGCAGCACCAGGAGCGACTGTGTATTACTCAGGTTAGTTAAGGTTTCATATTGAAATATACGCGCAAAGTCAATCCATTGTAGCACCAGGAGCGACTGTGTATTATTCAGGTTAGTTAGTTATTTATTTATATTGAAATATACGCTCTTAATCAACACATTGGAGCACCAGGAGCAATTGTGTATTACTCAGGTTAGTTAAGGTTTCATATTGAAATGTGTGCACTTAATCAACCCATTGCAACATCAGGAACGACTGTTTATTACTCAGGTTAGTTAAGGTTTCATATTGAAATGTGTGCACTTAATCAACCCATTGCAACATCAGGAACGACTGTTTATTACTCAGGTTAGTTAATGTTTCATATTGAAATGTTCACGAGCAAAGCCGTTTAGATTTGTGTCGACTACGAGATACAGCAAAGTATACGCAATAAGTCAACTCTTTGCAGCACCAGCAGCGACTGTGTATTACTCGGGTTAGTTAAGGTTTCATTGTTTATACGCACTAAGTCAACCCATTACGGCATCAGGAGAAACTGTGTATAACACAGATTAGTTCAGGTTTCATTGTTTTAATTTTACTCGAATTATTTAAGGTTTTATTGTTTATACACGCGAAGTATCAGGAGTTGCTGTGAATTAGTCTGGTTATTTAAGGTTTCATTGATTAAAATATACACACTAAGTCAACACATAGAGGCATTTAACCGTGTTCCTCACCAGTGGCAACTAGCAAAGTTAAACCACTATGGTATCAGAGGACATACATACAACTGGATCGAGTCTGTTCTATACGACAAGGCATAGGCGATGAGCATCATCCGAAAACAACTAGGAAGCTGGATACCCACCTTGGACTGTATTAGGACCTGTGCTCTTCCTTATTTTTTTTTATCAAATATACATGTGTGTGTGTTGCAGTGTGAAACTTCAAAGACTCGTGTAGGAGGCCATGGTGTCCGTGCCGACCACTGTGTCCGCGGATACGATGGCCTAGGCGTAGGAGGCCGTGGTGTCCGCAAGGCCATTGTGTCCGCAGGGGGTGTCTCAACGTTATGTGATCGATTGTAAGGCGGTACTATAATGTATTGGGTGGAGAAATAATTACTGAATGAGTAAATTAAATTAAATGAATCTTGTTTAACGGCTCATTAATAGTATAGGTTATTTAGAGCCGCCCTAGAGAGAGAGAGGAAGGTGGTATTAACGCTTAGTGAGTGGTGAAATAATGACTAAATAATGACATTGAATTGAATCTTGTTTAACGGCTCATCAACACGTTATAGGTTATTTAGAGCTGCCACGGAGAAAATTGAAGCTTATTGTTTTTATAACTTATTAAGTGTGGGCAAATTTACTTCACTTGAATATTGTTCAATGGCTATTATAACTTATTGAGTGGTGAAATAGTTACTAAATAAGTAAATTAAATTTAATTGAATATTGTTTAACGGCTCGTCAACACATGATAGGTTATTTAGAGCCGCCCAGAGAGACGGGAATGTGGTATTATAACTTACTGAGTGGTGAAATAATGACTAGATAAGTAAATTAATTTAATTGAGTATTGTTTAACTGCTCATCAACACATAAATGGACACTTAGAGCCGCCCCAGAGCATAGACATCAATTGACGTCTATACCCCAGAGAGAGTGGAAGGTGGTATTATAACGTATATATAATGACTAAATAAGGAAATTGAATTGAATTGAATCTTGTTTAACGGCTCATTAATAGTATAGGTTATTTAGAGCCGCCCTAGAGAGAGAGAGGAAGGTGGTATTAACGCTTAGTGAGTGGTGAAATAATGACTAAATAATGACATTGAATTGAATCTTGTTTAACGGCTCATCAACACGTTATAGGTTATTTAGAGCTGCCACGGAGAAAATTGAAGCTTATTGTTTTTATAACTTATTAAGTGTGGGCAAATTTACTTCACTTGAATATTGTTCAATGGCTATTATAACTTATTGAGTGGTGAAATAGTTACTAAATAAGTAAATTAAATTTAATTGAATATTGTTTAACGGCTCGTCAACACATGATAGGTTATTTAGAGCCGCCCAGAGAGACGGGAATGTGGTATTATAACTTACTGAGTGGTGAAATAATGACTAGATAAGTAAATTAATTTAATTGAGTATTGTTTAACTGCTCATCAACACATAAATGGACACTTAGAGCCGCCCCAGAGCATAGACATCAATTGACGTCTATACCCCAGAGAGAGTGGAAGGTGGTATTATAACGTATATATAATGACTAAATAAGGAAATTGAATTGAATTGAATCTTGTTTAACGGCTTATCATCACAGTATAGATTATTTAAAGCCGCCTCAGAGAAAGTAAAAACTACACTATTAGGTGTGAACGCGCGGAAAAAGTCAAGAATCTCATCCTTAAGTCTTGACAGCGGATTGTCAGTGTGTGTGTGGACCACAATGGTCGTTGTCCCTTTAATCCTTGATTCATTCACCATAATATCTATGACATTAATTGTAATACACTGCTACATGTACACGTCTGGAGTCCGTGGTATAAGGTATTTAGTTCCCCGCTGAGACGATAATTATGCTTTCGCAATTTATGGTATCGCCATTAGGCCGTTTTATTACTATTACCCAATGATACTATCAAGAGTCAACACATTTGCTATTACATTTCATACAGCACGTAATATTATTTGGCCGCATATAAGGTTATTGTGCAAAGAGAAAAAAAATGTTGTATCCACATTGCATTTATACTGATTATATGTGATAGTTTGAACTATGTTTAATCTGCCTACTGATCACATATATTATGCTTGCATATTTTAAAGGGAGTACATCAGGATTTTTCTAGAAATATCTTAAATTATAAAAATGTTCCAATTCATGATAAAACACATATATCCATCAAAATATGATGTTCGAACCATATTGTTAAGGTTTAAACTTCGAATACACCATATAGCTAGGACGGAATCGGGCATAAAAGGCTAAAATTAACCCTGGTGCATAACCTAGGATAGCACATATTATTGTACAGAATGAATTTCCTTGTAACGAAGGGGTCATTTTTAGGATCATTCATTATGTTTAGGCGCTTTAAAATAGAAAATATCATTATTTGTCAATTTTAAGTCGGACCCCTAGACCCGTTTGAAAAGCCTGATGTACTCCCTTTAATGGATAATATGTACTGTCTTATAAAATCCTATTAGTGTTTAAACCATGGATTGGTATACTTTGCATGAACAGCATACCTTTTACGCTTTTGTTTTATTATATATATTTTAAATATTTTAAGAAATATTAAAGGTATATAAAATAACACAAAATGTATAGTGTTCACTAGAGTAAATACACTAACTTAACACGCGAATGTAGTTACTTAACCAGTCATGTTGATAGTTTTTGTAGTTGCTGTTTATTGGGTGTGGTATCTTCGGAGGAGGAAGATAAGTTTTTCTTTACACTCGCCTCATGGCACTAGGCCTTTTGGCGAGCATATGGTATCTTCATAGCTGAGATTAAGTTTATATGCCCAAAAATATTGTTATGAAAACACCCAAAGCTGGCCCTTTTTGGGTATTGTCAAGAATGTCACATGGCCTTGATTGAAGATTTAGTAATGCCCAATATATACCTGAGATTATGACTGGTTCATTATAAAATTTCAACTGTCTTTGTGAAAAAAAGGAGGGGCATTTGTCTGAGGATGGGGTGCTATGAAAACACACACTGCCAGTCATCACATAATTCTGGAGTTTAGGGTATTGTCAAGAATGTCACATATCTTATAGTGTCCCAGCATAGACGGAATATTAAGTATTATTCCACACTGTGTATTGGACAGGTCCACTTAAAACATGAGGATAATGGCAGGTCTGTTTATATAATAATACTTGTGATGAAAATAAAAATCATTGTTCAAATGTTGTATTTTACCTTTCGCGCTAG
>JAWPHD010023749.1:0-21274 GCA_037043455.1 Cyrtodaria siliqua
TATATATTCCGTTCTTACGCATATATATTCAGTATTTACACATATATATTCAGTTCTTACACATATATATTCAGTTCTCACACATATATATTTCATTCTTACACATATATATTTCATTCTTACGCATATATATTCCGTTCTTACACATATATATTCTGTTCTAATACATATATATTCCGTTCTTACGCATATATATTCCGTTCTTACGCATATATATTCCGTTCTTACGCATATATATTCCGTTCTTACGCATATATATTCAGTTCTTATGCATATATATTTAGTTCTTACGCATATATATTCAGTTCTTACTCATATATATTCAGTTCTTACACATATATATTCAGTTCTTACACATATATATTCAGTTCTTACACATATATATTCAGTTCTTACACATACATATTCAGTTCATACACATATATATTCAGTTCTTACAAATATATTTTCCGTTCTTACGCATATATATTCAGTTCTTACACATACATATTCAGTTCATACACATATATATTCAGTTCTTACAAATATATTTTCCGTTCTTACGCATATATATTCCGTTCTTACACATATATATTCAGTTCTTACACATATATATTCAGTTCTTACACATATATATTCAGTTCTCACACATATATATTCAGTTCGTACACATATATATTTCATTCTTACGCATATATATTCCGTTCTTACACATATATATTCTGTTCTAATACATATATATTCCGTTCTTACGCATATATATTCCGTTCTTACGCATGTATATTTAGTTCTTACGCATATATATTCCGTTCTTACTCATATATATTCAGTTCTTACACATATATATTCAGTTCTTACACATATATATTCAGTTCTTACACATATATATTCAGTTCTTACACATATATATTCAGTTCTTACTGATATATATTCAGTTCATACACATATATATTCAGTTCTTAAACATATATATTCAGTTCTTACACATATATATTCCGTTCTTACGCATATATATTCCGTTCTTACGCATATATATTTAGTTCTTACGCATATATATTCCGTTCTTACGCATATATATTCCATTCTTACGCATATATATTCAGTTCTTACACATATATTTTCAGTTATTACACATATATATTCAGTTCTTACATATCTATATTCCGTTCTTACACATATATATTCAGTTCTTATACATATATATTCCATTCTTACGCATATAAATTCCGTCCTTACACATATATATTAAGTTCTTACACATATATATTCCGATCTTACGCATATATATTCCGATCTTACGCATATATATTCCGTTCTTACGCATATATATTCCGTTCTTACGCATATATATTCAGTTCTTACGCATATATATTCCGTTCTTACGCATATATATTCAGTTCGTACACATATATATTCAGTTCTTACACATATATATTCCGTTCTTACGCATATATATTCAGTTCTTACACATATATATTCCGTTCTTACGCATATATATTCAGTTCTTACACATATATATTCAGTTCTTAAACATATATATTCAGTTCTTACGCATATATATTCAGTTCTTACGCATATATTCAGTTCTTACGCATATATATTCAGTTCTTACAGATATATATTCCGTTCTTACACATATATATTCAGTTCTTACACATATATATTCCGTTCTTACGCATATATATTCAGTTCTTACGCATATATATTCCGATCTTACGCATATATATTCAGTTCTTACAGATATATATTCAGTTCTTACACATATATATTCAGTTCTTACACATATATATTCAGTTCTTACACATATATATTCCGTTCTTACGCATATATATTCCGATCTTACGCATTTATATTCCATTCTTACGCATATATATTCAGTTCTTACGCATATATATTCAGTTCGTACACATATATATTCAGTTCTTACACATATATATTCAGTTCTAACACATATATATTCAGTTCTTACACATATATATTCAGTTCTTACAGATATATATTCCGTTCTTACACATATATATTCAGTTCTTTCACATATATATTCCATTCTTACGCATACATATTCCGTCCTTACACATATATATTCAGTTCTTACACATATATATTCCGTTCTTACGCATATATATTCCGTTCTTACACATATATATTCAGTTCTTCCGCATATATATTCAGTTCTTACGCATATACTCAGTTCTTACGCATATATATTCAGTTCTTACACATATATATTCCGTTCTTACGCATATATATTCCGTTCTTACGCATATATATTCAGTTCTTACGCATATATATTCAGATCTTACACATATATATTCAGTTCTTACACATATATATTCAGTTCTCACGCATATATATTCAGTTCTTACGCATATACTCAGTTCTTACGCATATATATTCAGTTCTTACACATATATATTCCGTTCTTACGCATATATATTCCGTTCTTACGCATATATATTCAGTTCTTACAGATATATATTCAGTTCTTACACATATATATTCAGTTCTTACAGATATATATTCAGTTCTTACACATGTATATTCAGTTCTTACACATATATATTCAGTTCTTACGCATATATATTCAGTATTTACACATATATATTCAGTTCTTACACATATATATTCAGTTCTTACACATATATATTTATTTCTTACACATATATATTCCATTCTTACGCATATATATTCCGTTCTTACGCATATATATTAAGATCTTACGCATATATATTCCGTTCTTACGCATATATATTCCGTTCTTACGCATATAAATTCCGTTCTTACGCATATATATTCCGTTCTTACGCATATATATTCCGTTCTTACGCATATATATCCAGTTCTTAGGCATATATATTCCGTTCTGACGCATATATATTCAGTTCTTACACATATATATTCTGTTCTTACAGATATATATTCAGTTCTTACACTTATATATTCAGTTCTTACACATATATCTTCAGTTCTTACAATTATATTCCGTTCTTACGCATATATATTCCGTTCTTACGCATATATATTCCGTTCTTACGCATATATATTCCGATCTTACGCATATATATTCAGTTTTTACACATATATATTCAGCTTACGCATATATATTCAGTTCTTACGCATATATATTCAGTTCTTACACATATATTTTCCGTTCTTACGCATGTATATTCCGATCTTACGCATATATATTCAGTTCTTACACATATATATTCAGTTCTAACACATATATATTCAGTTCTTACTCATATATATTCAGTTATTACAGATATATATTCCGTTCTTACACATATATATTGAGTTCTTACACATATATATTCCATTCTTACGCATATATATTCCGTCCTTACACATATATATTCAGTTCTTACAAATATATATTCCGTTCTTACGCATATATATTCCGTTCTTACGCATATATATTCCGTTCTTACGCATATATATTCCGTTCTTACGCATATATATTCCATACTTACGCATATATATTCAGTTCTTACACATATATATTCAGTTCTTACACATATATATTCAGTTCTAACACATATATATTCAGTTCTTACACATATATATTCAGTTCTTACACATATATATTCCGTTCTTACACATATATATTCAGTTCTTACACATATATATTCCATTCTTACGCATATATATTCCGTCCTTACACATATATATTCAGTATTTACACATATATATTCCGTTCTTACGCATATATATTCCGTTCTTACGCATATATATTCCGTTCTTACACATATATATTCAGTTCTTACACATATATATTCAGTTCTTACGCATATATATTCCGTCCTTACACATATATATTCAGTTCTTACACATATATATTCCGTTCTTACGCATATATATTCCGTTCTTACGCATATATATTCCATTCTTACGCATATATTCAGTTCTTACACATATATATTCAGTTATTACGCATATATATTCCGTCCTTACACATATATATTCAGTTCTTACACATATATATTCCGTTCTTACGCATATATATTCAGTTCTTACACATATATATTCAGTTCTTACGCATATATATTCAGTCCTTACACATATATATTCAGTTCTTACACATATATATTCCGTTCTTACGCATATATATTCCGTTCTTACGCATATATATTCCATTCTTACGCATATATATTCAGTTCTTACGCATATATATTCAGTTCGTACACATATATATTCAGTTCTTACACATATATATTCCGTTCTTACGCATATATATTCAGTTCTTACACATATATATTCCGTTCTTACGCATATATATTCAGTTCTTACACATATATATTCAGTTCTTACACATATATATTCAGTACTTAAACATATATATTCAGTTCTTACACATATATATTCAGTTCTTACACATATATATTCAGTTCTTACGCATATATATTCAGTTCTTACGCATATATTCAGTTCTTACACATATATATTCAGTTCTAACACATATATATTCAGTTCTTACACATATATATTCAGTTCTTACAGATATATATTCCGTTCTTACACATATATATTCAGTTCTTACACATATCTATTCCATTCTTACGCATATATATTCCGTCCTTACACATATATATTCAGTTCTTACACATATATATTTCGTTCTTACGCATATATATTCCGTTCTTACGCATATATATTCCGTTGTTACGCATATATATTCCATTCTTACGCATATATATTCAGTTCTTACACATATATATTCAGTTCTTACACATATATATTCAGTTCTAACACATATATATTCAGTTCTTACACATATATATTCAGTTCTTACAGACATATATTCCGTTCTTACACATATCTATTCAGTTCTTACACATATATATTCCATTCTTACGCATATATATTCCGTCCTTACACATATATATTCAGTTCTTACACATATATATTACGTTCTTACGCATATATATTCCGTTCTTACGCATATATATTCCGTTCTTACGCATATATATTCCATTCTTACGCATATATTCAGTTCTTACACATATATATTCAGTTCTTACGCATATATATTCCGTTCTTACGCATATATATTCCGATCTTACGCATATATATTCCGTTCTTACGCATATATATTCCATTCTTACGCATATATATTCAGTTCTTACGCATATATATTCAGTTCGTACACATATATATTCAGTTCTTACACATATATATTCCGTTCTTACGCATATATATTCAGTTCTTACACATATATATTCCGTTCTTACGCATATATATTCAGTTATTACACATATATATTCAGTTCTTACACATATATATTCAGTACTTACACATATATATTCAGATCTTACACATATATATTCAGTTCTTACACATATATATTCAGTTCTTACGCATATATATTCAGTTCTTAAGCATACACTCAGTTCTTACGCATATATATTCAGTTCTTACACATATATATTCCGTTCTTACGCATATATATTCCGTTCTTACGCATATATATTCAGTTCTTACGCATATATTTTCCGATCTTACGCATATATATTCAGTTCTTACAGATATATATTCAGTTCTTACACATATATATATTCAGTTCTTACACATATATATTCAGTTCTTACACATATATATTCAGTTCTTACACATATATATTCCGTTCTTACGCATATATATTCCGTTCTTACGCATATATATTCAGTTCATACGCATATATATTCCGATCTTACGCATATATATTCCATTCTTACGCATAAATATTCAGTTCTTACGGATATATATTCAGTTCGTACACATATATATTCAGTTCTTACACATATATATTCAGTTCTTACACATATATATTCAGTTCTTACAGATATATATTCCGTGCTTACACATATATATTCAGTTCTTACACATATATATTCCATTCTTACGCATACATATTCCGTCCTTACACATATATATTCAGTTCTTACACATATATATTCCGTTCTTACGCATATATATTCCGTTCTTACACATATATATTCAGTTCTTACGCATATATATTCAGTTCTTACGCATATACTCAGTTCTTACACATATATATTCCGTTCTTACGCATATATATTCCGTTCTTACGCATATATATTCCGTTCTTACGCATATATATTCAGATCTTACACATATATATTCAGTTCTTACACATATATATTCAGTTCTTATGCATATATATTCAGTTCTTACGCATATACTCAGTTCTTACGCATATATATTCAGTTCTTACGCATATATATTCCGTTCTTACGCATATATATTCAGTTCTTACAGATATATATTCAGTTCTTACACATATATATTCAGTTCTTACACATATATATTCAGTTCTTACACATATATATTCAGTTCTTACACATATATATTCAGTTCTTACGCATATATATTCAGTATTTAAACATATATATTCAGTTCTTACACATATATATTCAGTTCTTACACATATATATTTATTTCTTACACATATATATTCCATTCTTACGCATATATATTCCGTTCTTACACATATATATTCAGTTCTAATACATATATATTCCGTTCTTACGCATATATATTCCGTTCTTACGCATATATATTCCGTTCTTACACATATATATTCAGTTCTAATACATATATATTCCGTTCTTACGCATATATATTCAGTTCTTACAAATATATATTCAGTTCTTACACATATATATTCAGTTCCTACACATATATATTCAGTTCTTACACATATATATTCAGTTCTTACACATATATATTCAGTTCTTACACATATATATTCCATTCTTACGCATATATATTCCGTTCTTACACATATATATTCAGTTCTTACACATATATATTCCGTTCTTACGCATATATATTCAGTTCTTACGCATATATATTGCGTTCTTACACATATATATTCCGTTCTTACGCATATATATTCAGTTCTTACGCATATATATTACGATCTTAGGCATATATATTCAGTTCTTACACATATATATTCAGTTCTTACACATATATATTCAGTTCTAACACATATATATTCAGTTCTTACACATATATATTCAGTTCTTACACATATATATTCAGTTCTCACACATATATATTTCATTCTTACACATATATATTTCATTCTTACGCATATATATTCCGTTCTTACACATATATATTCTGTTCTAATACATATATATTCCGTTCTTACGCATATATATTCCGTTCTTACGCATATATATTCCGTTCTTACGCATATATATTCCGTTCTTAAGCATATAAATTCCGTTCTTATGCATATATATTTAGTTCTTAAGCATATATATTCAGTTCTTACTCATATATATTCAGTTCTTACACATATATATTCAGTTCTTACACATATATATTCAGTTCTTACACATATATATTCAGTTCTTACACATACATATTCAGTTCATACACATATATATTCAGTTCTTACAAATATATTTTCCATTCTTACGCATATATATTCATTTCTTACACATACATATTCAGTTCATACACATATATATTCAGTTCTTACAAATATATTTTCCGTTCTTACGCATATATATTCAGTTCTTACACATATATATTCAGTTCTTACACATATATATTCAGTTCTTACACATATATATTCAGTTCTCACACATATATATTCAGTTCGTACACATATATATTCCATTCTTACGCATATATATTCAGTATTTACACATATATATTCAGTTCTCACACATATATATTTATTTCTTACACATATATATTTCATTCTTACGCATATATATTCCGTTATTACACATATATATTCTGTTCTAATACATATATATTCCGTTCTTACGCATATATATTCCGTTCTTACGCATATATATTTAGTTCTTACGCATATATATTCCATTCTTACTCATATATATTCAGTTCTTACACATATATATTCAGTTCTTACACATATATATTCAGTTCTTACACATATATATTCAGTTCTTACACATATATATTCAGTTCTTAACTGATATATATTCAGTTCATACACATATATATTCAGTTCTTAAACATATATATTCAGTTCTTACACATATATATTCCGTTCTTACGCATATATATTCCGTTCTTACGCATATATATTCCGTTCTTACGCATATATATTTAGTTCTTACGCATATATATTCCGTTCTTACGCATATATATTCCATTCTTACGCATATATATTCAGTTCTTACACATATATATTCAGTTCTTACACATATATATTCAGTTCTAACACATATATATTCAGTTATTACACATATATATTCAGTTCTTACATATCTATATTCCGTTCTTACACATATATATTTAGTTCTTATACATATATATTCCATTCTTACGCATATAAATTCCGTCCTTACACATATATATTAAGTTCTTACACATATATATTCCGATCTTACGCATATATATTCCGTTCTTACGCATATATATTCCGTTCTAACGCATATATATTCCATTCTTACGCATATATATTCAGTTCTTACGCATATATATTCCGTTCTTACGCATATATATTCAGTTCGTACACATATATATTCCGTTCTTACACATATATATTCAGTTCTTACACATATATATTCCATTCTTACGCATATATATTCCGTCCTTACACATATATATTCAGTTCTTACACATATATATTCCGTTCTTACGCATATATATTCCGATCTTACGCATATATATTCCGTTCTTACGCATATATATTCCGTTCTTACGCATATATATTCAGTTCTTACGCATATATATTCCGTTCTTACGCATATATATTCAGTTCGTACACATATATATTCAGTTCTTACACATATATATTCCATTCTTACGCATATATATTCCGTTCTTACACATATATATTCAGTTCTTACACATATATATTCCGTTCTTACGCATATATATTCAGTTCTTACACATATATATTACGATCTTAGGCATATATATTCAGTTCTTACACATATATATTCAGTTCTTACACATATATATTCAGTTCTTACACATATATATTCAGTTCTTACACATATATATTCAGTTCTTACACATATATATTCCGTTCTTACGCATATATATTCAGTATTTACACATATATATTCAGTTCTTACACATATATATTCAGTTCTCACACATATATATTTCATTCTTACACATATATATTTCATTCTTACGCATATATATTCCGTTCTTACACATATATATTCTGTTCTAATACATATATATTCCGTTCTTACGCATATATATTCCGTTCTTACGCATATATATTCCGTTCTTACGCATATATATTCCGTTCTTACGCATATATATTCCGTTCTTATGCATATATATTTAGTTCTTACGCATATATATTCAGTTCTTACTCATATATATTCAGTTCTTACACATATATATTCAGTTCTTACACATATATATTCAGTTCTTACACATATATATTCAGTTCTTACACATACATATTCAGTTCATACACATATATATTCAGTTCTTACAAATATATTTTCCGTTCTTACGCATATATATTCAGTTCTTACACATACATATTCAGTTCATACACATATATATTCAGTTCTTACAAATATATTTTCCGTTCTTACGCATATATATTCAGTTCTTACACATATATTATATATTCAGTTCTTACACATATATATTCAGTTCTTACACATATATATTCAGTTCTCACACATATATATTCAGTTCGTACACATATATATTCCGTTCTTACGCATATATATTCAGTATTTACACATATATATTCAGTTCTCACACATATATATTTATTTCTTACACATATATATTTCATTCTTACGCATATATATTCCGTTCTTACACATATATATTCTGTTCTAATACATATATATTCCGTTCTTACGCATATATATTCCGTTCTTACGCATATATATTTAGTTCTTACGCATATATATTCCGTTCTTACTCATATATATTCAGTTCTTACACATATATATTCAGTTCTTACACATATATATTCAGTTCTTACACATATATATTCAGTTCTTACACATATATATTCAGTTCTTACTGATATATATTCAGTTCATACACATATATATATTCAGTTCTTAAACATATATATTCAGTTCTTACACATATATATTCCGTTCTTACGCATATATATTCCGTTCTTACGCATATATATTCCGTTCTTACGCATATATATTTAGTTCTTACGCATATATATTCCGTTCTTACGCATATATATTCCATTCTTACGCATATATATTCAGTTCTTACACATATATATTCAGTTATTACACATATATATTCAGTTCTTACATATCTATATTCCGTTCTTACACATATATATTCAGTTCTTATACATATATATTCCATTCTTACGCATATAAATTCCGTCCTTACACATATATATTAAGTTCTTACACATATATATTCCGATCTTACGCATATATATTCCGATCTTACGCATATATATTCCGTTCTTACGCATATATATTCCGTTCTTACGCATATATATTCAGTTCTTACGCATACATGGCATATATATTCCGTTCTTACGCATATATATTCAGTTCGTACACATATATATTCAGTTCTTACACATATATATTCCGTTCTTACGCATATATATTCAGTTCTTACACATATATATTCCGTTCTTACGCATATATATTCAGTTCTTACACATATATATTCAGTTCTTAAACATATATATTCAGTTCTTACGCATATATATTCAGTTCTTACGCATATATTCAGTTCTTACGCATATATATTCAGTTCTTACAGATATATATTCCGTTCTTACACATATGTATTCAGTTCTTACACATATATATTCCATTCTTACGCATATATATTCCGTTTTTACGCATATATATTCGGTTCTTACGCATATATATTCCGTTCTTACGCATATATATTCAGTTCTTACGCATATATATTCCGATCTTACGCATATATATTCAGTTCTTACAGATATATATTCAGTTCTTACACATATATATTCAGTTCTTACACATATATATTCAGTTCTTACACATATATATTCAGTTCTTACACATATATATTCCGTTCTTACGCATATATATTCCGATCTTACGCATATATATTCCATTCTTACGCATATATATTCAGTTCTTACGCATATATATTCAGTTCGTACACATATATATTCAGTTCTTACACATATATATTCAGTTCTAACACATATATATTCAGTTCTTACACATATATATTCAGTTCTTACAGATATATATTCCGTTCTTACACATATATATTCAGTTCTTACACATATATATTCCATTCTTACGCATACATATTCAGTCCTTACACATATATATTCAGTTCTTACACATATATATTCCGTTCTTACGCATATATATTCCGTTCTTACACATATATATTCAGTTCTTCCGCATATATATTCAGTTCTTACGCATATACTCAGTTCTTACGCATATATATTCAGTTCTTACACATATATATTCCGTTCTTACGCATATATATTCCGTTCTTACGCATATATATTCAGTTCTTACGCATATATATTCAGATCTTACACATATATATTCAGTTCTTACACATATATATTCAGTTCTTACGCATATATATTTAGTTCTTACGCATATACTCAGTTCTTACGCATATATATTCAGTTCTTACACATATATATTCCGTTCTTACGCATATATATTCCGTTCTTACGCATATATATTCAGTTCTTACAGATATATATTCAGTTCTTACACATATATATTCAGTTCTTACACATATATATTCAGTTCTTACACATGTATATTCAGTTCTTACACATATATATTCAGTTCTTACACATATATATTCAGTTCTTACGCATATATATTCAGTATTTACACATATATATTCAGTTCTTACACATATATATTCAGTTCTTACACATATATATTTATTTCTTACACATATATATTCCATTCTTACGCATATATATTCCGTTCTTACGCATATATATTAAGATCTTACGCATATATATTCCGTTCTTACGCATATATATTCCGTTCTTACGCATATAAATTCCGTTCTTACGCATATATATTCCGTTCTTACGCATATATATTCCGTTCTTACGCATATATATCCAGTTCTTAGGCATATATATTCCGTTCTGACGCATATATATTCAGTTCTTACACATATATATTCAGTTCTTACAGATATATATTCAGTTCTTACACTTATATATTCAGTTCTTACACATATATCTTCAGTTCTTACAATTATATTCCGTTCTTACGCATATATATTCCGTTCTTACTCATATATATTCCGTTCTTACGCATATATATTCCGATCTTACGCATATATATTCAGTTTTTACACATATATATTCAGCTTACGCATATATATTCAGTTCTTACACATATATATTCCGTTCTTACGCATGTATATTCCGATCTTACGCATATATATTCAGTTCTTACACATATATATTCAGTTCTAACACATATATATTCAGTTCTTACTCATATATATTCAGTTATTACAGATATATATTCCGTTCTTACACATATATATTGAGTTCTTACACATATATATTCCATTCTTACGCATATATATTCCGTCCTTACACATATATATTCAGTTCTTACAAATATATATTCCGTTCTTACGCATATATATTCCGTTCTTACGCATATATATTCCGTTCTTACGCATATATATTCCGTTCTTACGCATATATATTCCATACTTACGCATATATATTCAGTTCTTACACATATATATTCAGTTCTTACACATATATATTCAGTTCTAACACATATATATTCAGTTCTTACACATATATATTCAGTTCTTACACATATATATTCCGTTCTTACACATATATATTCAGTTCTTACACATATATATGCCATTCTTACGCATATATATTCCGTCCTTACACATATATATTCAGTTCTTACACATATATATTTCGTTCTTACGCATATATATTCCGTTCTTACGCATATATATTCCGTTCTTACACATATATATTCAGTTCTTACACATATATATTCAGTTCTTACGCATATATATTCCGTCCTTACACATATATATTCAGTTCTTACACATATATATTCCGTTCTTACGCATATATATTCCGTTCTTACGCATATATATTCCATTCTTACGCATATATTCAGTTCTTACACATATATATTCAATTCTTACGCATATATATTCCGTCCTTACACATATATATTCAGTTCTTACACATATATATTCCGTTCTTACGCATATATATTCAGTTCTTACACATATATATTCAGTTCTTACGCATATATATTCAGTCCTTACACATATATATTCAGTTCTTACACATATATATTCCGTTCTTACGCATATATATTCCGTTCTTACGCATATATATTCCGTTCTTACGCATATATATTCCATTCTTACGCATATATATTCAGTTCTTACGCATATATATTCAGTTCGTACACATATATATTCAGTTCTTACACATATATATTCCGTTCTTACGCATATATATTCAGTTCTTACACATATATATTCCGTTCTTACGCATATATATTCAGTTCTTACACATATATATTCAGTTCTTACACATATATATTCAGTACTTACACATATATATTCAGTTCTTACACATATATATTCAGTTCTTACACATATATATTCAGTTCTTACGCATATATATTCAGTTCTTACGCATATATTCAGTTCTTACACATATATATTCAGTTCTAACACTTATATATTCAGTTCTTACACATATATATTCAGTTCTTACAGATATATATTCCGTTCTTACACATATATATTCAGTTCTTACACATATCTATTCCATTCTTACGCATATATATTCCGTCCTTACACATATATATTCAGTTCTTACACATATATATTTCGTTCTTACGCATATATATTCCGTTCTTACGCATATATATTCCGTTCTTACGCATATATATTCCATTCTTACGCATATATATTCAGTTCTTACACATATATATTCAGTTCTTACACATATATATTCAGTTCTAACACATATATATTCAGTTTTTACACATATATATTCAGTTCTTACAGACATATATTCCGTTCTTACACATATATATTCAGTTCTTACACATATATATTCCATTCTTACGCATATATATTCCGTCCTTACACATATATATTCAGTTCTTACACATATATATTACGTTCTTACGCATATATATTCCGTTCTTACGCATATATATTCCGTTCTTACGCATATATATTCCATTCTTACGCATATATTCAGTTCTTACACATATATATTCAGTTCTTACGCATATATATTCCGTTCTTACGCATATATATTCCGATCTTACGCATATATATTCCGTTCTTACGCATATATATTCCATTCTTACGCATATATATTCAGTTCTTACGCATATATATTCAGTTCGTACACATATATATTCAGTTCTTACACATATATATTCCGTTCTTACGCATATATATTCAGTTCTTACACATATATATTCAGTTATTACGCATATATATTCAGTTATTACACATATATATTCAGTTCTTACACATATATATTCAGTACTTACACATATATATTCAGATCTTACACATATATGTTCAGTTCTTACACATATATATTCAGTTCTTACGCATATATATTCAGTTCTTACGCATACACTCAGTTCTTACGCATATCTATTCAGTTCGTACACATATATATTCCGTTCTTACGCATATATATTCCGTTCTTACGCATATATATTCAGTTCTTACGCATATATATTCCGATCTTACGCATATATATTCAGTTCTTACAGATATATATTCAGTTCTTACACATATATATATTCAGTTCTTACACATATATATTCAGTTCTTACACATATATATTCAGTTCTTACGCATATATATTCAGTTCTTACGCATATACTCAGTTCTTACGCATATATATTCAGTTCTTACACATATATATTCCGTTCTTACGCATATATATTCCGTTCTTACGCATATATATTCAGTTCTTACAGATATATATTCAGTTCTTACACATATATATTCAGTTCTTACACATATATATTCAGTTCTTACACATGTATATTCAGTTCTTACACATATATATTCAGTTCTTACACATATATATTCAGTTCTTACGCATATATATTCAGTATTTACACATATATATTCAGTTCTTACACATATATATTCAGTTCTTACACATATATATTTATTTCTTACACATATATATTCCATTCTTACGCATATATATTCCGTTCTTACGCATATATATTAAGATCTTACGCATATATATTCCGTTCTTACGCATATATATTCCGTTCTTACGCATATAAATTCCGTTCTTACGCATATATATTCCGTTCTTACGCATATATATTCCGTTCTTACGCATATATATCCAGTTCTTAGGCATATATATTCCGTTCTGACGCATATATATTCAGTTCTTACACATATATATTCAGTTCTTACAGATATATATTCAGTTCTTACACTTATATATTCAGTTCTTACACATATATCTTCAGTTCTTACAATTATATTCCGTTCTTACTCATATATATTCCGTTCTTACGCATATATATTCCGTTCTTACGCATATATATTCCGATCTTACGCATATATATTCAGTTTTTACACATATATATTCAGCTTACGCATATATATTCAGTTCTTACACATATATATTCCGTTCTTACGCATGTATATTCCGATCTTACGCATATATATTCAGTTCTTACACATATATATTCAGTTCTAACACATATATATTCAGTTCTTACTCATATATATTCAGTTATTACAGATATATATTCCGTTCTTACACATATATATTCCGTTCTTACGCATATATATTCCGTTCTTACGCATATATATTCCGTTCTTACGCATATATATTCTATACTTACGCATATATATTCAGTTCTTACACATATATATTCAGTTCTTACACATATATATTCAGTTCTAACACATATATATTCAGTTCTTACACATATATATTCAGTTCTTACACATATATATTCCGTTCTTACACATATATATTCAGTTCTTACACATATATATTCCATTCTTACGCATATATATTCCGTCCTTACACATATATATTCAGTTCTTACACATATATATTCCGTTCTTACGCATATATATTCCGTTCTTACGCATATATATTCCGTTCTTACACATATATATTCAGTTCTTACACATATATATTCAGTTCTTACGCATATATATTCCGTCCTTATACATATATATTCAGTTCTTACACATATATATTCCGTTCTTACGCATATATATTCCGTTCTTACGCATATATATTCCATTCTTACGCATATATTCAGTTCTTACACATATATATTCAGTTCTTGCGCATATATATTCCGTTCTTACGCATATATATTCCGTTCTTACGCATATATATCCAGTTCTTAGGCATATATATTCCGTTCTGACGCATATATATTCAGTTCTTATACATATATATTCAGTTCTTACAGATATATATTCAGTTCTTACACTTAAATATTCAGTTCTTACACATATATCTTCAGTTCTTACAATTATATTCCGTTCTTACGCATATATATTCCGTTCTTACGCATATATATTCCGTTCTTACGCATATATATTCCGATCTTACGCATATATATTCAGTTTTTACACATATATATTCAGCTTACGCATATATATTCAGTTCTTACACATATATATTCCGTTCTTACGCATGTATATTCCGATCTTACGCATATATATTCAGTTCTTACACATATATATTCAGTTCTAACACATATATATTCAGTTCTTACTCATATATATTCAGTTATTACAGATATATATTCCGTTCTTACACATATATATTCCGTTCTTACGCATATATATTCCGTTCTTACGCATATATATTCCGTTCTTACGCATATATATTCCATACTTACGCATATATATTCAGTTCTTACACATATATATTCAGTTCTTACACATATATATTCAGTTCTAACACATATATATTCAGTTCTTACACATATATATTCAGTTCTTACACATATATATTCCGTTCTTACACATATATATTCAGTTCTTACACATATATATTCCATTCTTACGCATATATATTCCGTCCTTACACATATATATTCAGTTCTTACACATATATATTCCGTTCTTACGCATATATATTCCGTTCTTACGCATATATATTCCGTTCTTAATCATATATATTCAGTTCTTACACATATATATTCAGTTCTTACGCATATATATTCCGTCCTTACACATATATATTCAGTTCTTACACAAACATATTCCGTTCTTACGCATATATATTCCGTTCTTACGCATATATATTCCATTCTTACGCATATATTCAGTTCTTACACATATATATTCAGTTCTTACGCATATATATTCCGTCCTTACACATATATATTCAGTTCTTACACATATATATTCCGTTCTTACGCATATATATTCAGTTCTTACACATATATATTCAGTTCTTACGCATATATATTCAGTCCTTACACATATATATTCAGTTCTTACACATATATATTCCGTTCTTACGCATATATATTCCGTTCTTACGCATATATATTCCGTTCTTAGGCATATATATTCCATTCTTACGCATATATATTCAGTTCTTACGCATATATATTCAGTTCGTACACATATATATTGAGTTCTTACACATATATATTCCATTCTTACGCATATATATTCCGTCCTTACACATATATATTCAGTTCTTACAAATATATATTCCGTTCTTACGCATATATATTCCGTTCTTACGCATATATATTCCGTTCTTACGCATATATATTCCGTTCTTACGCATATATATTCCATACTTACGCATATATATTCAGTTCTTACACATATATATTTAGTTCTTACACATATATATTCAGTTCTAACACATATATATTCAGTTCTTACACATATATATTCAGTTCTTACACATATATATTCCGTTCTTACACATATATATTCAGTTCTTACACATATATATTCCATTCTTACGCATATATATTCCGTCCTTACACATATATATTCAGTTCTTACACATATATATTTCGTTCTTACGCATATATATTCCGTTCTTACGCATATATATTCCGTTCTTACACATATATATTCAGTTCTTACACATATATATTCAGTTCTTACGCATATATATTCCGTCCTTACACATATATATTCAGTTCTTACACATATATATTCCGTTCTTACGCATATATATTCTGTTCTTACGCATATATATTCCATTCTTACGCATATATTCAGTTCTTACACATATATATTCAGTTCTTACGCATATATATTCCGTCCTTACACATATATATTCAGTTCTTACACATATATATTCCGTTCTTACGCATATATATTCAGTTCTTACACATATATATTCAGTTCTTACGCATATATATTCAGTCCTTACACATATATATTCAGTTCTTACACATATATATTCCGTTCTTACGCATATATATTCCGTTCTTACGCATATATATTCCGTTCTTACGCATATATATTCCATTCTTACGCATATATATTCAGTTCTTACGCATATATATTCAGTTCGTACACATATATATTCAGTTCTTACGCATATATATTCAGTTCTTACGCATATATATTCAGTTCTTACACATATATATTCCGTTCTTACGCATATATATTCAGTTCTTACACATATATATTCAGTTCTTACACATATATATTCAGTACTTACACATATATATTCAGTTCTTACACATATATATTCAGTTCTTACACATATATATTCAGTTCTTACGCATATATATTCAGTTCTTACGCATATACTCAGTTCTTACACATATATATTCCGTTCTTACGCATATATATTCCGTTCTTACGCATATATATTCCGTTCTTACGCATATATATTCAGATCTTACACATATATATTCAGTTCTTACACATATATATTCAGTTCTTACGCATATATATTCAGTTCTTACGCATATACTCAGTTCTTACGCATATATATTCCGTTCTTACGCATATATATTCAGTTCTTACAGATATATATTCAGTTCTTACACATATATATTCAGTTCTTACACATATATATTCAGTTCTTACACATATATATTCAGTTCTTACACATATATATTCAGTTCTTACGCATATATATTCAGTATTTACACATATATATTCAGTTCTTACACATATATATTCAGTTCTTACACATATATATTTATTTCTTACACATATATATTCCATTCTTACGCATATATATTCCGTTCTTACACATATATATTCAGTTCTAATACATATATATTCCGTTCTTACGCATATATATTCCGTTCTTACGCATATATATTCCGTTCTTACGCATATATATTCCGTTCTTACGCATATATATTCCGTTCTTACGCATATATATTTAGTTCTTACGCATATATATTCCGTTCTTACTCATATATATTCAGTTCTTACACATATATATTCAGTTCTTACACATATATATTCAGTTCTTACACATATATATTCAGTTCTTACTCATATATATTCAGTTCATACACATATATATTCAGTTCTTACACATATATATTCAGTTCTTACACATATATATTCCGTTCTTACGCATATATATTCCGTTCTTACGCATATATATTCCTTTCTTACGCATATATATTTAGTTCTTACGCATATATATTCCATTCTTACGCATATATATTCCATTCTTACGCATATATATTCAGTTCTTACACATATAAATTCCGTTCTTACGCATATATATTGCGTTCTTACGCATATATATTCCGTTCTTACGCATATATATTCCGTTCTTACGCATAAATATTCAGTTCTTAGGCATATATATTCCGTTCTTACGCATATATATTCAGTTCTTACACATATATATTTATTTCTTACACATATATATTCCATTCTTACGCATATATATTCCGTTCTTACGCATATATATTCAGTTCTAATACATATATATTCCGTTCTTACGCATATATATTCCGTTCTTACGCATATATATTCCGTTCTTACGCATATATATTCCGTTCTTACGCATATATATTCCGTTCTTACGCATATATATTTAGTTCTTACGCATATATATTCCGTTCTTACTCATATATATTCAGTTCTTACACATATATATTCAGTTCTTACACATATAAATTCAGTTCTTACACATATATATTCAGTTCTTACACATATATATTCAGTTCTTACTCATATATATTCAGTTCATACACATATATATTCAGTTCTTACACATATATATTCCGTTCTTACACATATATATTCCGTTCTTACGCATAGATATTCCGTTCTTACACATATATATTCCGTTCTTACGCATATATATTCAGTTCTTACGCATATATATTCCGATCTTACGCATATATATTCAGTTCTTACAGATATATATTCAGTTCTTACACATATATATATTCAGTTCTTACACATATATATTCAGTTCTTACACATATATATTCAGTTCTTACACATATATATTCAGTTCTTACACATATATATTCCGTTCTTACGCATATATATTCAGTTCTTACACGTATATATTCAGTTCTTACACATATATATTCAGTACTTACACATACATATTCAGTTCTTACACATATATATTCAGTTCTTACGCATATATATTCCGTTCTTACGCATATATTCAGTTCTTACACATATATATTCAGTTCTAACACATATATATTCAGTTCTTACACATATATATTCAGTTCTTACAGATATATATTCCGTTCTTACACATATATATTCAGTTCCTACACATATATATTCAGTTCTTACACATATCTATTCCGTTCTTACGAATATATATTCCGTTCTTACGCATATATATTCCGTTCTTACGCATATATATTCCGTTCTTACGCATATATATTCCATTCTTACGCATATATTCAGTTCTTACACATATATATTCAGTTCTTACGCATATATATTCCGTTCTTACGCATATATATTCCGATCTTACGCATATATATTCCGTTCTTACGCATATATATTCCATTCTTACGCATATATATTCCGTTCTTACGCATATATATTCAGTTCGTACACATTTATATTCAGTTCTTACACATATATATTCCGTTCTTACGCATATATATTCAGTTCTTACACATATATATTCCGTTCTTACGCATATATATTCAGTTCTTACACATATATATTCCGTTCTTACGCATATATATTCAGTTCTTACACATATATATTCCGTTCTTACGCATATATATTCAGTTCTTACACATATATATTCAGTTCTTACACATATATATTCAGTACTTACACATATATATTCAGATCGTACACATATATATTCAGTTCTTACACA
>JAWPHD010023750.1:0-21272 GCA_037043455.1 Cyrtodaria siliqua
ATATATGGGTAAGAACTGAATATATATGTGTAAGTACTGAATATATATGTATAATAATTGAATATATATGCGTAAGAACTGAATATATATGCGTAAGAACTGAATATATATGTGTAAGAACTGACTATATATGTGTAAGAACTGAATATATATGTGTAAGAACTGAAAATATATTTGTAAGAACTGAATATATATGTGTAAGAACTGAATATATATGTGTAAGAACTGAATATATATGTGTAAGAACTGAACATATATGCGTAAGAACTGAATATGTATGCGTAAGAACTGAATTTATATGCGTAAGAACTGAATATATATGCGTAAGAACTGAATATATATGCGTAAGAACTGAATATATATGTGTAAGAACTGAATATATATGTGTAAGAGCTGAATATATATGTGTAAGAACTGAATATATATGTGTAAGAGCTGAATATATATGCGTAAGAGCTGAATATATATGTGTAAGAACTGAATATATATGTGTAACAACTGAATATATATGTGTAAGAACTGAATATATATGCGTAAGAACTGAATATATAAGCGTAAGAACTGAGTATATATGCGTAAGAACTGAATATATATGCGTTAGAACTGAATATATATGCGTAAGAGCTGAATATATATGCGTAAGAGCGAAATATTTATGCGTATGAGCTGAATATATATGCGTAAGAAGTGAATATATATGTGTTAGAACTGAATATATATGCGTAAGAACTGAATATATATGTGTAAAACTGAATATATATGCGTAAGAACGGAATATATATGCGTAAGTACGGAATATATATGCGTAAGAACGGAATATATACGTGTAGGAACGGAATATATATGTGTTAGAACGGAATATATATGTGTAAGAACGGAATATATATGTGTAAGAACGGAATATATATGTGTAAGAACTGAATATATATGTGTAAGAACGGAATATATGTGTAAGAATATTTATGCGTAAGAACGGAATATATATGTGTAAAAACTGAATATATATGTGTAAGAACGGAATATATATGTGTAAAAACGGAATATATATGTGTAAGAACGGAATATATATGCGTAAGAACTGAATATATATGCGTAAGAACTGAACATATATGCGTAAGAAAGGAATATATATGCGTAAGAACGGAATATGTATGTGTAAGAACGGAATATATATGTGTAAGAACGGAATATATATGTGTAACAACTGAATATATATGTGTAAGAACTGAATATATATGCGTAAGAACTGAATATATATGCGTAAGAACGGAATATATATGGGTAAGAACGGAATATATATGCGTAAGTACTGAATATATATGTGTAAGAACGGAATATATATGCGTAAGCACTGAATATATATGTGTAAGAACTAAATATATATGTGTAAGAACTGAATATATATGCGTAAGAACTTGAATATATATGCGTAAAACAAAATATATGCGAGAGAACGGAATATATATGCGTAAGAACGGAATATATGTGTAAGAACTGAATATATATGTGTAAGAACTGAATATATATGCGTAAGAACGGAATATATATGTCTAAGAACTGAATATATATGCGTAAGAACTGAATATATATGCGTAAACGTAAAACTGAATATATATGCGAAAAAAACGGAATATATATGCGTAAGAACGGAACATATGTGTAAGAACGGAATATATATGTGTAAGAACGGAATATATATGTGTAAGAACGGAATATATACTTGTAAGAACTGTATATGTATGTGTAAGAACTGAATATATATGTGTAAAAACTGAATATATATGCGTAAGAACTGATTATATATGCGTAAAACTGAATATATATGCGTAAGAACGGAATATATATGCGTAAGTACGGAATATATATGCGTAAGAACGGAATATATACGTGTAGGAACGGAATATATAAGTGTAAGAACGGAATATATATGTGTAAGAACGGAATATATATGTGTAGGAACTGAATATATATGTGTAAGAACGGAATATATGTGTAAGAATATTTATGCGTAAGAACGGAATATATATGTGTAAAAACTGAATATAAATGTGTAATAACGGAATATATATGTGTAAAAACGGAATATATATGTGTAAGAACGGAATATATATGCGTAAGAACTGAATATATATGCGTAAGAACTGAACATATATGCGTAAGAATGGAATATATATGGGTAAGAACGGAATATGTACGTGTAAGAACGGAATATATATGTGTAAGAACGGAATATATATGTGTAACAACTGAATATATATGTGTAAGAACTGAATATATATGCGTAAGAACTGAATATATATGCGTAAGATCGGAATATATATGTGTAAGAACGGAATATATATGCGTAAGCACTGAATATATATGTGTAAGAACGGAATATATATGCGTAAGCACTGAATATATATGTGTAAGAACTAAATATATATGTGTAAGAACTGAATATATATGCGTAAGAACTGAATATATATGCGTAAAACAAAATATATGCGAGAGAACGGAATATATATGCGTAAGAACGGAATATATGTGTAAGAATTGAATATATATGTATAAGAACGGAATATATATGCGTAAGAACGGAATATATATGTGTAAGAACTGAATATATATGTGTAAGAACTGAATATATATGCGTAAGAACTGAATATATATGCGTAAACGTAAAACTGAATATATATGCGAAAAAACGGAATATATATGCGTAAGAACGGAACATATGTGTAAGAACGGAATGTATATGTGTAAGAACGGAATATATATGTGTAAGAACGGAATATATACTTGTAAGAACTGAATATGTATGTGTAAGAACTGAATATATATGTGTAAAAACTGAATATATGTGCGTAAGAACTGAATATATATGCGTAAAACTGAATATATATGCGAAAGAACGGAATATATATGCGTAAGAGCAGAATATATGTGTAAGAACGGAATATATATGTGTAAGAACGGAATATATATGTGTAAGAACGGAATATATACGTGTAAGAACGGAATATATGTGTAAGAACAGAATATATATGTGTAAGAACGGAATATATATGTGTAAGAACTGAATATATATGTGTAAGAACTGAATATAGATGCGTAAGAACGGAATATATATGCGTAAAAACTGAATATATATTCGTAAGAACTGAATATATATGCGTAAGAACTGAATATATATAAGTAAGAACTGAATATATATACGTAAGAACTGAATATGTATGCGTAAGAACTGAACATATATGCGTAAGAACTGAACATATATGCGTAAGAACTGATTATATATGCTCAAGAACTGAACATATATGCGTAAGAACTGAATATATATGCGTAAGAACTGAATAAATATGCGTAAGAACTGAACATATATGCGTAATAACGGAATATATATGTGTAAGAACGGAACAATATGTGTAAGAACTGAATATATAAGTTTAAGAACGGAATATATGGGTAAGAATATATATGCGTAGGAACGGAATATATATGTGTAAGATAGGAACATATATGCGTAAGAACGGAACATATATGCGTAAGAACTGAATATATATGCGTCAGAACTAAATATATATGCGTAAGAACGGAATAAATATGCTAAAGAACGGAATATATATGCGTAAGAACTGAATATATATGCGTAAGAACGGAATATATATGCGTAAGAACTGAATATATATCCGTAATAACGGAATATATATGCGTAAGAACTGAATATATATGCGTAAGAACTGAATATATATGCGTACAACTGAATATATATGCGTAAGAACTGAATATATATGCGTAAGAACTGAAGATATATGCGTAAGAACTAGATATATATGCGTAAGAACGGAATATATATGCGTAAGAACTGAATATATATCCGTAACAACGGAATATATATGCGTAAGAACTGAATATATATGCGTAAGAACTGAATATATATGCGTACAACTGAATATATATGCGTAAGAACTGAATATATATGCGTAAGAACTGAAGATATATGCGTAAGAACTGAATATATATGCGTAAGAACGGAATATATATGTGTAAGAACGGAATATATGTGTAACAACTGAGTATATATGTCTAAGAACTTAATATATATGTGTAAGAACTGAATATATATGCGTAAGAAAGGAATATATATGTGTAAGAACGGAATATATATGTGTCAGAACTGAATAGATATGTGTAAGAACTGAATATATATGCGTAAGAACTGAATATATATGCGTAAAACTGAATATATATGCGTAAAACTGAATATATATACGAAAGAACGGAATATATATGCGTAAGAACGGAATATATGTGTAAGAACGGAATTTATATGTGTGGGAACGGAATATATATGTGTAAGAACGGAATATATACGTGTAAGAACGGAATATATATGTGTAAGAACAGAATATATATGTGTAAGAACGGAATATATATGTGTAAGAACGGAATATATATTTGTAAGAACGGAATATATATGTGTAAGAACTGAATATATATGTGTAAGTTCGGAATATATATGCGTTAGAACGGAATATATATGTGTAAGAACGGAATATATATGTGTAAGAACAGAATATATATGTGTAAGAAAGGAATATATATGTGTAAGAACGGAATATATACGTGTAAGAACGGAATATATACGTGTAAGAACGGAATATATATGTGTAAGAAATATATATATGCGTAAGAACTGAAAATATATGTGTAAGAACGGAATATATATGTGTATGAACTGAATATATATGCGTAAAACTGAATATATATGCGTAAGAACTGAATATATATGCGTAAGAGCTGAATATATATGCGTAAGAACTGAATATATATGTGTAAGAACTGAATATATATGCGTAAGAACTGAATATATATGCTTAAGAACTGAATATATATGCGTAAGAACTGAATATATATCCGTAAGAACGGAATATATATGCATAAGTAAGGAATATATATGCGTAAGAACGGAATATATACGTGTAAGTACGGAATATATATGTGTAAGAACGGCAGAATATATATATGTGTAAGAACGGAATATATATGTGTAAAAACTGAATATATATGTGTAAGATCTGAATATATATTTGTAAGAACTGAATATATATGTGTAAGAACTTAATATATATGCGTAAGAACTGAATATATATGCGTAAGAACGGAATATATATGTGTAAGAACGGAATATATATGTGTAAGAACGGAATATAAAGAACGGAATATATATGTGTAAGAACGGAATATATATGTGTAAGAACTGAATATATATGTGTAAGAACTGAATATATATGCGTAAGAACTGAATATATATGTGTAAATACAGAATATATATGTGTAAGAACTGAATATATATGTGTAAGAACTGAATATATATGCGTAAGAACTGAATATATATGCGTAAGAACTGAATAAATATGCGTAAGAACTGAATATATATGCTTAAGAACTGAATATATATGCGTAAGAACTGAATATATATGCGTAAAAACTAAATATATATGCGTAAGAACTGAATATATATGCGTAAGAACTGAATATATATGCGTACAACTGAATATATATGTGTAAGAACTGAATATATATGCGTAAGAACTGAATAAATATGCGTAAGAACTGAAGATATATACGTAAGAACTGAATATATATGAGTAAGAACGGAATATATATGTGTAAGAACCTAATATATGTATAACAACTGAGTATATATGTGTAAGAACTGAATATATATGTGTAAGAACTGAATATATATGCGTAAGAAAGGAATATGGAATATATATGTGTAAGAACGGAATATATATGCATAAGAACTGAATATATATGTGTCAGAACTGAATGTATATGTGTAAGAACTGAATATATATGCGTAAGAACTGAATATATATGCGTAAAACTGAATATATATGCGAAAAACTGAATATATATACGAAAGAACGTAATATATATGCGTAAGAACGGAATATATGTGTAAAAACGGAATATATATGTGTGAGAACGGAATATATATGTGTAAGAACGGAATATATACGTGTAAGAACGGAATATATATGTGTAAGAACAGAATATATATGTGTAAGAACGGAATATATATGTGTAAAAACGGAATATATATGTGTAAGAACGGAATATATATGTGTAAGAACGGAATATATATGTGTAAGAAAGGAATATATACGTGTAAGAACGGAATATATATGTGTAACAACAGAATATATATGTGTAATAACGGAATATATATGTCTAAGAACAGAATATATACGTGTAAGAACGGAATATATACGTGTAAGAACGGAATATATATGTGTAAGAAATATATATATGCGTAAGAACTGAATATATATGCGTAAGAACGGAATATATATGTGTATGAACGGAATATATATGCGTAAAACTAAATATATATGCGTAAGAACTAAATATATATGCGTAAGAGCTGAATATATATGCGTAAGAACTGAATATATATGTGTAAGAACTGAATATATATGCGTAAGAACTGAATATATATGCTTAAGAACTGAATATATATGCTTAAGAACTGAATATATATGCGTAAGAACTGAATATATATGCGTAAGAACTGAATATATATGCGTAAGAACTGAATATATATGCGTAAGAACTGAATATATATGTATAAGAACGGAATATTTATGTGAACGAACTGAATATTTATGTGTAAGAACGGAATATATATGTGTAAGAAGTGAATATATATGTGTAAGAACTGAATATATATCTGTAAGAACTGAATATATATGTATATGAACTGAATATATATGTGTAAGAACTGAATATATATGTGTAAGAACTGAATATATATGTGTAAGAACTGAATATATATGCGTAAGAACTGAATATATATGCGTAAGAACTGAATAAATATGCGTAAGAACAGAATATATGTGCTTAAGAACTGAATATATATGCGTAAGAACTGAATATATATGCGTAAGAACTGAATATATATGCGTAATAACTGAATATATATGTATAAGAACGGAATATATATGTGTAAGAACGGAATATATATGTGTAAGAACGGAATATGTATGTGTTAGAACGGAATATATATGTGTAAGAACGGAATATATATGTGTAAGAACGGAATATATATGTGTAAGAACGAAAAATATATGTGTAAGAACGGAATATATATGCGTAAGAACGGAATATATATGCGTAAGAACTGTATATATATGTGTAAAAACTGAATATATATGCTTAAGAACGGAATATATATGTGTAAGAACGGAATATGTATGTGTAAGAACGGAGTATATATGTGTAAGAACGGAATATATATGTGTAAGAACGGAATATATATGTGTAAGAACGAAATATATATGTGTAAGAACGGAATATATATGCGTAAGAACTGAATATATATGCGTAAAAACTGAATATATATGTGTAAAAACTGAATATATATGCTTAAGAACGGAATATATGTGTAAGAACGGAATATATATGTGTAAGAACGGAATATATATGTGTAATCACGGAATATATACGTGTAAGAAGGGAATATATATGTGTAAGAACAAAATATATATGTGTAAGAACGGAAAATATATGTGTAAGAACTGAATATATATGTGTAAGAACTGAATATATATGTGTAAGAACTGAATATATATGTGTAAGAACTGAATATATATGCGTAAGAACTGAATATATATGCGTAAGAACTGAATAAATATGCGTAAGAACTGAATTAATATGCTTAAGAACTGAATATATATGCGTAAGAACTGAATATATATGCGTAAGAAAGGAATATATATGCGTAAGAACTGAATATATATGCGTACAACTGAATATATATGTGTAAGAACTGAATATATATGTGTAAGAACTAAATATATATGCGTAAGAACTGAAGATATATGCGTAAGGACTGAATATATATGCATAATAACTGAATATATATGTGTAAGAACGGAATATATATGTGTAACAACTGAGTATATATGTGTAAGAACGGAATATATGTGTAAGAATATATATGCGTAAGAACGGAATATATATGTGTAAGAATGGAATATATATGCGTAAGAACTGAATATATATGCGTAAGAACGGAATATATATGTGTAAGAATGGAATATATATGTGTAAGAACTGAATATATATGTGTAAGAAAGGAATATATGTGTAAGAATATATATGCGTAAGAACGGAATATATATGTGTAAAAAACGGACTATATATGCGTAAGAACTGAATATATATGCGTAAAACTGAATATATATGCGAAAGAACGGAATATATATGTGTAAGAACGGAATATATGTGTAAGAACGGAATATATATATCTGTAAGAACGGAATATATATGTGTAAGAACGGAATAAATATGTGTAAGAACGGAATATATATGTGTAAGAACTGAATATATATGTGTAAGAACTGAATATATATGTGTAGGAACTGAACATATACGTGTAAGAACTGAATATATATGCGTAAGAACTGAATATATATGCGTAAGAACTGAATAAATATGCGTAATAACTGAATATATATGCTTAAGAACTGAATATATATGCGTAAGAACTGAATATATATGCGTAAAAACTGAATATATATGCGTAAGAACTGAATATATATGCGTAAGAACTGAATATATATGCGTACAACTGAATATATATGTGTAAGAACTGAATATATATGCGTAAGACCTGAATATATATGCGTAAGAACTGCAGATATATGCGTAAGAACTGAATATATATGCGAAAGAACGGAATATATATGTGTAAGAACGGAATATATGTGTAACAACTGAGTATATATGTGTAAGAACTGAATATATATGTGTAAGAACTGAATATATATGCGTAAGAAAGGAATATATATGTGTAAGAACGGAATATATATGCGTAAGAACTGAATATATATGTGTCAGAACTGAATATATATGTGTCAGAACTGAATATATATGCGTAAGAACTGAATATATATGCGTAAAACTGAATATATATGCGTAAAACTGAATATATATACGAAAGAACGGAATATATATGCGTAAGAACGGAATATATGTGTAAGGACGGAATATATATGTGTGAGAACGGAATATATATGTGTAAGAACGGAATATATACGTGTAAGAACCGAATATATATGTGTAAGAACAGAATATATATGTGTAAGAACGGAATATATATGTGTAAGAACTGAATATATATGTGTAAGAACGGATATATATGTGTAAGAACTTAATATATATGTGTAAGTTCGGAATATATATGCGTTAGAACGGAATATATATGTGTAAGAACTGAATATATATGTGTAAGAACTGAATATATATGCGTAAGAACTGAATAAATATGCGTAAGAACTGAATATATATGCTTAAGAACAGAATATATATGCGTAAGAACTGAGTATATATGCGTAAAAACTAAATATATATGCATTAGAACTGAATATATATTCGTAAGAACTGAATATATATTCGTACAACTGAATATATATGTGTAAGAACTGAATATATATGCGTAAGAAATGAATAAATGTGCGTAAGAACTCAAGATATATACGAAAGAACGGAATATATATGCGTAAGAACGGAATATATGTGTAAAAACGGAATATATATGTGTGAGAACGGAATATATATGTGTAAGAACGGAATATATACGTGTAAGAACGGAATATATATGTGTAAGAACTGAATATATGCGTAAGAACTGAATATATGCGTAAGAACTGAATATATATGCTTAAGAACTGAATATATATGCGTAAGAACTGAACATATATGCGTAAGAACTGAATATATATGCATAAGAACTGAACATATATGCGTAAGAACTGAATATATATGCGTAAGAACTGAATATATATGCGTAAGAACGGAATATATATTTGTAAGAACGGAATATGTATGTGTAAGAACGGAATATATATGTGTAAGAACGAAATATATATGTGTAAGAACGGAATATATATGTGTAAGAATGGAATATATATGTGTAAGAACGGAATATAAATGTGTAAGAACGGAATATGTATGTGTAAGAACTGAATATATATGTGTAAGAACGGAATATATATGTGTAAGAACTGAATATATATGTGTAAGAACTGAATATATATGCTTAAGAACTGAATATATATGCGTAAGAACGGAATATATATGCGTAAGAACTCAATATATATGCGTAAGAACTGAATATATATGCGAAAGAACGGAATATATATGTGTAAGAACGGAATATATGTGTAAGAACGGAATATATATATGTGTAAGAACGGAATATATATGTGTAAGAACGGAATAAATATGTGTAAGAACGGAATATATATGTGTAAGAACTGAATATATATGTGTAAGAACTGAATATATATGTGTAGGAACTAAACATATATGTGTAAGAACTGAATATATATGTGTAAGAACTGAATATATATGCGTAAGAACTGAATATATATGTGTAAGAACGGAATAAATATGCGTAATAACTGAATATATATGCTTAAGAACTGAATATATATGCGTAAGAACTGAATATATATGCGTAAAAACTGAATATATATGCTTAAGAACTGAATATATATGCGTCAGACCTGAATATATATGCGTAAGAACTGCAGATATATGCGTAAGAACTGAATATATATGCGTAAGAACGGAATATATATGTGTAAGAACGGAATATATGTGTAACAACTGAGTATATATGTGTAAGAACTGAATATATATGTGTAAGAACTGAATATATATGCTTAAGTAAGGAATATATATGTGTAAGAACGGAATATATATGCGTAAGAACTGAATATATATGTGTCAGAACTGAATATATATGCGTCAGACCTGAATATATATGCGTAAGATCTGCAGATATATGCGTAAGAACTGAATATATATGCGTAAGAACGGAATATATATGTGTAAGAACGGAATATATGTGTAACAACTGAGTATATATGTGTAAGAACTGAATATATATGTGTAAGAACTGAATATATATGCTTAAGTAAGGAATATATATGTGTAAGAACGGAATATATATGCGTAAGAACTGAATATATATGTGTCAGAACTGAATATATATGTGTAAGAACTGAATATATATGCGTAAGAACTGAATATATATGCGTAAAACTGAATATATATGCGTAAAACTGAATATATATACGAAAGAACGGAATATATATGCGTAAGAACGGAATATATGTGTAAGAACGGAATATATATGTGTGAGAACGGAATATATATGTGTAAGAACGGAATATATACGTGTAAGAACCGAATATATATGTGTAAGAACAGAATATATATGTGTAAGAACGGAATATATATGTGTAAGAACGGAATATATATGTGTAAGAACGGATATATATGTGTAAGAACTGAATATATATGTGTAAGTTCGGAATATATATGCGTTAGAACGGAATATATATGTGTAAGAACGGAATATATATGTGTAAGAACTGAATATATATGCGTAAGAACTGAATAAATATGCGTAAGAACTGAATATATATGCTTAAGAACTGAATATATATGCGTAAGAACTGAGTATATATGCGTAAAAACTAAATATATATGCGTAAGAACGGAATATATATGTGTAAGAACGGAATATGTATGTGTAAGAACGGAATATATATGTGTAAGAACGGAATATATATGTGTAAGAACGAAATATATATGTGTAAGAACGGAATATATATGTGTAAGAATGGAATATATATGTGTAAGAACGGAATATAAATGTGTAAGAACGGAATATGTATGTGTAAGAACTGAATATATATGTGTAAGAACGGAATATATATGTGTAAGAACTGAATATATATGTGTAAGAACTGAATATATATGCTTAAGAACTGAATATATATGCGTAAGAACTGAATATATATGCGTAAGAACTAAATATATATGCGTAAGAACTGAATATATATGCGTAAGAACTAAATATATATGCGTAAGAACTGAATATATATGCATAAGAAATGAATATATATGCGTGAAACTGTATATATATGTGTAAGAACTGAATATATATATGTAAAAAAACTGAATATATATGCGTAAGAACGGAATATATATTTGTAAGAACGGAATGTGTAAGAACGGAATATATATGTGTAAAACTGAATATATATGAGTAAGAACTGAATATATATGCGTAAAACTGAATATATATGCGAAAGAACGGTATATATATGCGTAAGAAAGGAATATATGTGTAAGAACGGAATATATATGTGTAAGAACGGAATAAATATGTGTAAGAACGGAATATATACTCGTAAGAACGGAATATATATGTGTAAGAACAGAATATATATGTGTAAGAACGGAATATATATGTGTTAAAACGGAATATATACATGTAAGAACGGAATATATATGTGTAAGAACAGAATATATATGGGTAAGAACTGAACTTGTATGCGTAAGAACTGAATATATATGCGTAAGAACTGAATATATGCGTGAGAACTGAATATATATGCGTAAGAACTGAATATATATGCGTAAGAACTGAACTTGTATGCGTAAGAACTGAATATATATTAGTAAGAACTGAACATATATGCGTAAGAACTGAACATATATGCGTAAGAACTGAATATATATGCGTAAGAACTGAATATATATGCGTAAGAACGGAATATATATGTGTAAGAAAGGAATATGTGTGTGTAAGAACGGAATATATATGTGTAAGAACGGAATATATATGTGTTTGAACGAAATATAGATGTGTAAGAACGGAATATATATGTATAAGAATGGAATATATATGTTATATATGTATAAGAACGGAATATAAATGTGTAAGAACGGAATATGTATGTGTAAGAATGGAATATACATGTTTAAGAACGGAATTTATATGTGTAAGAACGGAATATATATGCGTAAGAACTGAATATATATGCGTAAGAACTGAACATATATGAGTAAGAACTGAATATATATGCGTAAGAACTGGACATATATGCGTAAGAACTGAATATATATGCGTAAGAACTGAATATGTATGCGTAAGAACTGAATATATATAAGTAAGAACTGAATATATATACGTAAGAACTGATTCTGTATGCATAAGACCTGAACATATATGCGTAAGAACTGAACATATATGTGTAAGAACTGAACGTATATGCGTAAGAACTGAACATATATGCGTAAGAACTGAACATATATGCGTAAGAACGGAATATATATGCGTAAGAACGCAATATATATGCGTAAGAACGGAATATATATATGTAAGAACGGAATATATATGTGTAAGAACGCAATATATATGCGTAAGAACTGAATATATATGCGTAAGAACGGAATATATATGCGTAAGAACTGAACATATATGCGTGAGAACGGAATATATATGTGTAAGAACGGAATATATATGTGTAAAAACTCAATATATATTTGTAAGAACGGAATATATGTGTAAGAATATATATTCGTAGGAACGGAATATATATGTGTAAGAACGGAACATATATGCGTAAGAACGGAACATATATGCGTAAGAACTGAATATATATGCGTAATAACTGAATATATATGCGTAAGAATGGAATATATATGCGAAAGAACGGAATATATATGCGTAAGAATTGAATATATATCCGTAAGAACCGAATATATATGCGTAAGACCGGAATTTATATGCGTAAGAACGGAATATATACGTGTAAGAACTGAATATATATGTGTAAGAACGGAATATATATGTGTAAGAACGGAATATATATGTGTAAGAACTGAATATATATTTGTAAGAACTGAATATATATGCGTAAGAACTGAATATATATGCGTAAGAACGGAATATATATGTGTAAGAACGGAATATATTTGTGTAAGAACGGAATATATATGTGTAAGAACGGAATATGTACGTGTAAGAAGGGAATATATATGTGTAAGAAGTGAATATATATGTGTAAGAACTGAATATATATGTGTAATAACTGAATATGTATGTGTAAGAACTGAATATATATGTGTAAGAACTGAATATATATGGGTAAGAACTAAAAATGTATGCGTAATAACTGAATATATATGTGTAAGAACGGAATATATATGTGTAAGAACTGAATATATATGTGTAAGAACTGAATATATATGTGTAAGAACTGAATATATATGCGTAAGAACTGAATATATATGCGTAAGAACTGAATAAATATCCGTAAGAACTGAATATATATGCGTAAGAACTGAATATATATGCGTAAGAACTGGATATATATGTGTAAGAACTAAACATATATGCGTAAGAACTGAATATATATGCGTAAGAACTGAATATATATGCGGAAGAACTGAATATATATGCGTAAGAACGGAATATATATGTGTAAGAACGGAATATGTATGTGTAAGAACGGAATATATATGTGTAAGAACGGAATATATATGTGTAAAAACTGAATATATATGCTTAAGAACGGAAGATATATGCGTAAGAACTGAATATATATGCGTAAGAACTGAATAAATATGCGTAAGAACTGAATATATATGCTTAAGAACTGAATATATATGCGTAAGAACGGAATATATATGCGTAAGAACTGAATATATATGCGTAGGAACTGAATATATATGTATAAGAACGGAATATATATGTGTAAGAATTGAATATATATGCGTAAGAACGGAATATATATGTGTAAGAAGTGAATATATATGTGTAAGAACGGAATATATATGTGTAAGAACTGAATATATATGTGTAAGAACTAAATATGTGTAAGAACTGAACATATATGCTTAAGAACTGAATATATATATGCGTAAGAACTGAATATATATGCGTAAGAACTGAATATATATGCGAAAGAACGGATTATATATGTGTAAGAACGGAATATGTATGTATAAGAACGGAATATATATGTGTAAGAACGGAATATATATGTGTAAGAACGGAATATATATGTGTAAGAACGGAATATATATGCGTAAGAACTGAATATATATGCGTAAGAACTGAATATATATGCGTAAGAACTGAATATATATGTGTAAAAACTGAATATATATGCTTAAGAACGGAATATATGTGTAAGAACGGAATATATATGTGTAAGAACGGAATATATATGTGTAATCACGGAATATATACGTGTAAGATGGGAATATATATGTGTAAGAACAGAATATATATGTGTAAGAACGGAATATATATGTGTAAGAACTGAATATATATGTGTAAGAACTGAATATATAGAATATATATGTGTAAGAACTGAATATATATGTGTAAGAACTGAAAATATATGCGTAAGAACTGAATATATATGCGTAAGAACTGAATAAATATGCGTAAAAACTGAATATATATGCTTAAGAACTGAATATATATGCGTAAGAACTGAATATATATGCGTAAAAACTGAATATATATGCGTAAGAATATATGCGTAAGAACTGAATATATATGCGTAAGAATATATGCGTAAGAACTGAATATATATGCGTAAGAACTGAATATATAAGCGTACAACTGAATATATATGTGTAAGAACTGAATATATATGCATAAGAACTGAATATATATGCGTAAGAACTGAAGATATATGCGTAAGGACTGAATATATATGCATAAGAACGGAATATATATGTGTAAGAACGGAATATATATGTGTAACAACTGAGTATATATGTGTAAGAACGGAATATATGTGTAAGAATATATATGCGTAAAAACGGAATATATATGTGTAAGAACGGATTATATATGCTTAAGAACTGAATATATATGCGCAAGAACTAAAAATGTATGCGTAATAACTGAATATATATGTGTAAGAACGGAATATATATGTGTAATAACTGAATATATATATGTAAGAACTGAATATATATGTGTAAGAACTGAATATATATGTGTAAGAACTGAATATATATGCGTAAGAACTGAATATATATGCGTAAGAACTGAATAAATATCCGTAAGAACTGAATATATATGCGTAAGAACTGAATATATATGCGTAAGAACTGAATATATGCGTAAGAACTGAATATATATGCGTAAGAACTGAATATATATGCGTAAGAACTGAACATATATGCGTAAGAACTGAATATATATGCGTAAGAACTGAACATATATGCGTAAGAAATTGAATATATATGCGTAAGAACTGAATATATATGCGTAAGAACTGAATATATATGTGTAAGAACTGAATATATATGTGTAAGAACTGAATATATATGTGTAAGAACTGAATATATATTTTCAAGAACTGAATATATATGCGTAAGAACTGAATATATATGCGTAAGAACTGAATAATATGCGTAAGAACTGAATATATATGCTTAAGAACTGAATATATATGCGTAAGAACTGAATATATATGCGTAAGAACTGAATATATATGCGTAAGAACTGAATATATATGTATAAGAACGGAATATATATGTGTAAGAATGGAATATATATGCGTAAGAACGGAATATATATGTGTAAGAAGTGAATATATATGTGTAAGAACGGAATATATATGTGTAAGAACTGAATATATATGTGTAAGAACTAAATATATATGTGTAAGAACTGAACATATATGCTTAAGAACTGAATATATATGCGTAAGAACTGAGTATATATGCGTAAGAACGGAATATATATGTGTAAGAACGGAATATGTATGTGTAAGAACGGAATATATATGTGTAAGAACGGAATATATATGTGTAAAAACTGAATATATATGCTTAAGAACGGAATAAATGTGTAAGAACGGAATATATATGTGTAAGAACGGAATATATATGTGTAATCACGGAATATATACGTGTAAGAAGGGAATATATATGTGTAAGAAACAGAATATATATGTGTAAGAACGGAATATATATGTGTAAGAACTGAATATATATGTGTAAGAACTGAATATATATGCGTAAGAACTGAATATATATGCGTAAGAACTGAATAAATATGCTTAGGAACTGAATATATATGCTTAAGAACTGAATATATATGCGTAATAACTGAATATATATGCGTACAAGTGAATATATATGTGTAAGAACTGAATATATATGCATAAGAACTGAATATATATGAGTAAGAACTGAATATATATGCGTAAGAACTGAATAAATATGCGTAAGAACTGAATATATATGCTTAAGAACTGAATATATATGCGTAAGAACGGAATATATATGCGTAAGAACTGAATATATATGCGTAGGAACTGAATATATATGTATAAGAACGGAATATATATGTGTAAGAATGGAATATATATGCGTAAGAACGGAATATATATGTGTAAGAAGTGAATATATATGTGTAAGAACGGAATATATATGTGTAAGAACTGAATATGTGTAAGAACTGAACATATATGCTTAAGAACTGAATATATATATGCGTAAGAACTGAATATATATGCGTAAGAACTGAATATATATGCGTAAGAACGGAATATGTATGTATAAGAACGGAATATATATGTGTAAGAACGGAATATATATGTGTAAGAACGGAATATATATGTGTAAGAACGGAATATATATGCGTAAGAACTGAATATATATGCGTAAGAACTGAATATATATGCGTAAGAACTGAATATATATGTGTAAAAACTGAATATATATGCTTAAGAACGGAATATATGTGTAAGAACGGAATATATATGTGTAAGAACGGAATATATATGTGTAATCACGGAATATATACGTGTAAGAAGGGAATATATATGTGTAAGAACAGAATATATATGTGTAAGAACGGAATATATATGTGTAAGAACTGAATATATATGTGTAAGAACTGAATATATAGAATATATATGTGTAAGAACTGAATATATATGTGTAAGAACTGAAAATATATGCGTAAGAACTGAATATATATGCGTAAGAACTGAATAAATACGCGTAAGAACTGAATATATATGCTTAAGAACTGAATATATATGCGTAAGAACTGAATATATATGCGTAAGAACTGAATATATATGCGTAAGAATATATGCGTAAGAACTGAATATATATGCGTAAGAACTGAATATATAAGCGTACAACTGAATATATATGTGTAAGAACTGAATATATATGCATAAGAACTGAATATATATGCGTAAGAACTGAAGATATATGCGTAAGGACTGAATATATATGCATAAGAACGGAATATATATGTGTAAGAACGGAATATATATGTGTAACAACTGAGTATATATGTGTAAGAACGGAATATATGTGTAAGAATATATATGCGTAAAAACGGAATATCTATGTGTAAGAACGGAATATATATGCGTAAGAACTGAATATATATGCGTAAGAACGGAATATATATGTGTAAGACTGGAATATGTATGTGTAAGAACTGAATATATATGTGTAAGAACGGAATATATTTGTAAGAATATATATGCGTAAGAACGGAATATATATGTGTAAGAACGGAATATATATGCGTAAGACCTGAATATATATGTGTAAGAACTGAATATATATGTGTAAAAACTGAATACATGCGTAAGAACTGAATATATATGCGTAAAACTGAATATATATGCAAAAGAACGGAATATATATGCGTAAGAACGGAATATATGTGTAAGAACGGAATATATATGTGTAAGAACGGAATATATATGTGTAAGAACGGAATATATACGTGTAAGAAGGGAATATATATGTGTAAGAACAGTATATATATGTGTAAGAACGGAATATATATGTGTAAGAACTGAATATATATGGGTAAGAACTGAATATATATGTGTAGGAACTGAATATATATGTGTACGAACTGAATATATGCGTAAGAACTGAATATATATGCGTAAGAACTGAATGAATATGCGTAATAACTGAATATTTATGCGTAAAAACGGAATATATATGTGTAAGAACGGAATATATGTGTAAGAACTGAGTATATATGTGTAAGAACTGAATATATATGTGTAAGAACTGAATATATATGCGTAAGAAAGGAATATATATGTGTAAGAACGGAATATATATGCGTAAGAACTGAATATATATGTGTCAGAACTGAATATATATGTGTAAGAACTGAATATATATGAGTAAGAACTGAATATATATGCGTAAAACTGAATATATATGCGTAAAACTGAATATATATACGAAAGAACGGAATATATATGCGTAAGAACGGAATATATGTGTAAGAACGGAATATATATGTGTGAGAACGGAATATATACGTGTAAGAACCGAATATATATGTGTAAGAACAGAATATATATGTGTAAGAACGGAATATATATGTGTAAGAACGGAATATATATGTGTAAGAACTGAATATATATGTGTAAAAACGGAATATATATGTGTAAGAACTGAATATATATGTGTAAGAACTGAATATATATGTGTAAGTTTGGAATATATATGCGTTAGAACCGAATATATATGTGTAAGAACGGAATATATACGTGTAAGAACGGAATATATATGTGTAAGAACAGAATATATATGTGTAAGAACGGAATATATATGTGTAAGAACGGAATATATACGTGTAAGAACGGAATATATATGTGTAAGAAATATATATATGCGTAAGAACTGAATATATATGCGTAAGAACGGAATATATATGTGTATGAACTGAATATATATGCGTACAACTGAATATATATGCGTAAGAACTGAATATATATGCGTAAGAGCTGAATATATATGCGCAAGAACTGAATATATATGTGTAAGAACTGAATATATATGCGTAAGAACTGAATATATATGCTTAAGAACTGAATATATATGCGTAAGAACTGAATATATATAAGTAAGAACGGAATATATATGCGTAAGTACGGAATATATATGCGTAAGAACGGAATATATACGTGTAAGAACGGAATATATATGTGTAAGAACGGAATATATATGTGTAAGAACGGAATATATATGTGTAAAAACTGAATATATATGTGTAAGAACTGAATATATATGTGTAAGAACTGAATATATATGCGTAAGAACTGAATATATATGCGTAAGAACTGAATAAATATGCGTAAGAACTGAATATATGTGCTTAAGAACTGAATATATATGCGTAAGAACTGAATATATATGCGTAAGAACTGAATATATATGTATAAGAACGGGATATATATGTGTAAGAACGGAATACATATGTGTAAGAACGGAATATATATGTGTAAGAGGTGAATATATATGTGTGAGAACGGAATATATATGTGTAACAACGGAATATATACGTGTAAGAACGGAATATATATGTGTAAGAACAGAATATATATGTGTAAGAACGGAATATATATGTGTAAGAACGGAATATATATGTGTAAGAACGGAATATATATGTGTAAGAACGGAATATGTACGTGAAAGAACGGAATATATATTTGTAAGAACGGAATATTTATGTGTATATATGAGTAAGAACGGAATATATATGTGTAAGAACTGAATATATATGTGTAAGAACTGAATATATATGTGTAAGAGCTGAATATATATGCGTAAGAACTGAATATATATGCGTAAGAACGGAATATATATATGTAAGAACGGAATATATATGTGTAAGAACGGAATATGTACGTGAAAGAACGGAATATATATGTGTAAGAACGGAATATATATGTTTATATATGTGTAAGAACTGAATATATATGTGTAAGAACGGAATATGTACGTGAAAGAACGGAATATATATGTGTAAGAACGGAAAATATATGTGTATATATGTGTAAGAACGGAATATATATGTGTAAGAACGGAACATATATGTGTAAGAACTAAATATATATGCGTAAGAACGGAATATATATGCGTAAGAACTGAATATATATGCCTGAGATAGGAATATATATGTGTAAGAACGGAATATATATGTGGAAGAATGGAATATATACGTGTAAGAACGGAATATATATGTGTAAGAACGGAATATATATGTGTAAGAACGGAATATATATGTGTAAGAATGGAATATATATGTGTTAGAACTGAATATATATGTGTAAGAACTGAATATATATGTGTAAGAACTGAATATATATGTGTAAGAACTGAATATATATTTATAAGGACTGAATATATATGTGTAAGAACTGAATATATATGCGTAAGAACGGAATATATATGTGTAAGAACGGAATATATATGTGTAAGAACGGAATATATATGTGTAAGAATGGAATATATATGTGTTAGAACTGAATATATATGTGTAAGAACTGAATATATATGTGTAAGAACTGAATATATATGTGTAAGAACTGAATATATATTTATAAGGA
>JAWPHD010023751.1:0-21269 GCA_037043455.1 Cyrtodaria siliqua
TTGTGGTAGAGGCAGACCACCCCATTTTTTATGGGTACATCCAGTCTTTATAACAGGTAAACATGTCGAGAGTACTACACTAGGCGTCAATTTGCTGCAGGTTGGCATGGATGTACAGGTACAGAGTACGTAGGTCTATGAGGTTGGCAAGCAAGTGCATGCGCACATGTAAACTATACCAGGCGACAGCTGGTTGCAGGTTGGCAGGCACTCCTATGCGCGAAGGTAAGCATGAACAAAGCGCTACACCAGACATGCAGGCATGCGCATGTACATCAGTTTACAGTTATATCAGGTAATTATTGTCGTAATTAATAAATTCTGCATTAGTTTCAACATAAAGTATATATCGATGACGTCGCCATGGGTAATTCCGTAAGCGCGAATAACAGAAACACACAAATGTGTAGTACATATTTAACAGTATATGTGTAGTATAGTACATATCTAACAGTATATGTGTAGTACATATCTAACAGTATTATACTAAAGAAAACAATCAGAAGATAAAGGTATAATACAGTAACATTTTGTGTTTCTTTCTTGTGCCTTTTTTTCTTCTGTATTTCAGAATGGATTAAAGCTCTGTTTTTAGTGAGGCTCTCCCGGGGAAAGCATAGCAACGTGAACTTGCTTTATATATTTACTAGTTTTTATTTCAATAAACAAACGTATACTGTATGGTTTAAAAATAGCGATGACAATTAATTGGATAATTTTAGTTAATTGGATCAAGCAGGCACTCAAGTTACATGGTGTAGCGGTGTGTACATATGCTCCATTCCGTATACATATATAGGTGGGAAATGATACAGATGTGGAATAATTGTTTTTGGCACGACTATGCGTGTTGTAGGCAGATGCATATGTTGCTTGTCTGCATGTAATGGTCGAAAAGACAATACGATGAAGAGAGGGTATGCAATACCTAATCGTTTCTCCTTAAACGTCTGTTCATTTATATTTGTATAACTGGAAATTGTTTCTACAGTATAAATGTTGACATGTGTTACTAATTAAAAGAGCTAAATGTCAGAGCTAAATGTCATTATAAGTACCAAATACAGTTGTTTTCGTTTAAAGTTCCTATCCCGCCACCAACAGGCAACTTTTACAACATAAGTTATGTACACCGTTTCTAAAACTACTGACGACGAACATATTAACTCTACAGACACAATATAAACGGCTTTAACAAGTCAGGCCAAACCTCAAAACTACAACGTCGAACTAAGAGTTACCAACTCATAATTCATTTTACGCATATTCAGTATAAACCTACGTTTGAATATAAACCTATACTTTTAATCGGCACATAATATACATTATTCTATGACCTAATCACCAGCTGGATAGAATGTTGATAAACCGTTATGTAGTGTAATTTTGCCGTTATTTGGTGGGCTAGTTTCTTTTAAAACAAATGCTAATGTAATATACACATTCTATATAGAATAACAAAATGAATAGGAACGAAAGCAAAATGCGTACAGAGATCCTTTCCGCCAAGTGGGATGAACTAGTTTTTTTTTTTATATTCAAAATGTTGATAAAAAACTAGCGTAACGCCATTTTTTTTTTAAAGAAACGAGATTGACTCACGGCCCTTAAACAACTTGGCCCAATTTTGAAACGTCTGTGTGTACTTAATGAAAGTAAAACATATTCAAGTAAAACGATTTATCAAAACGTAAATTGTATATTAGCCCTATGTATACAAACGTTGATATTATATGAAAAAACATTCAACTTCAAATGTCAACATCAGATTTCATATGCTAAATTAGTTTGGTTCACTGTTCAAATTAAAGAGGCGGTTTCGTCTTACAAATCACAAAGTCGTTTTCAAAAGCATAACCTGTGTCAACAGACCTTGCTTAATTATCGAGTGTCATGTTAAACCCATACTAAATACTGACTATTGTGTATCTTGTATTGAGAAATATCTAATCAACCGAAAAGACCACTATCGACCCCAAAATATTTAATTATTATTATTTTTTTTTTTTAAAGTAATGTTTGACAAATGTGTGCTTAAAATATAAAGGGTATAACTCCACTATTTCGGGTTATGCTAATTTAATGTCGACATACTAATTATAAAGGAGTTAGCTTTGGGGCCGTACAAGACACAGGTGCACAGAAACATGTGCTTGGAGCTCGCAGACTCCGTGTGGGAGTATTATTGTACAGGATAGGTCTACATTTGACAGATGCATTTTCCCCCGGCTAAATATCTGGAAAGACATAATCCCGAATAAATATCCTCGAAGATTACTGCACCAGGTAAACTATATAAAGCGTTTATGCTGTGATATGGCCGAGCACCTGTTATTGACCTGGCCATAGAAGCAGTATCTACTGACATCTCTGGATGATGATATCGCAAAGTGCTTTAATCAAACCCCCAGCAAACCTCCCTCGGCATGTACAAAGGTACAGATATTGTCACAGGCACCATACATGGATAAAATATCATATATAAATATACGTTTAAAATATAAGTAAATTGCTAATATATTCAGAAAATATTTTAAAACTATGTGATTAGCAAAGTCAGGGTCTCCTGAACATGTCATTCCGTCAAGAATGCAAATAGTTTACGCTTTAGTTGAGCACGAATAATGCTCTAAAAAAGTAATTCAGAAATAAATGTTGATCACACAATTCCATATTTAGATGTTTATCATACTACAGTAACGTGACAGCGCAGACCCAGGATTCAAGTGACTTCAAGCTGTACATATTACCTGTGTAGAAGTTTTGCGTGACGAGATAAAAATGATGGATGTCGGTGAGACAGGTTCCTTGTTAAAGTGAAAACTGTCCGGCACGCTTAATTAAGGTAACGCTTCTCATACAGTCTCATTAAAATCATATCCTAATTATGCTTTGTTAGTCTCGTAGCGTGATAAAGGGTCTGATTCTAATGAGATTGCTTCTCATATGACGAGCTAGTTAACATATAATGTTTCTCTACGTTGTTTTTTTGCAGTGGATTATAGTGACGCGACGCTTACTGCATTATACCTGTGCAAGTAAGGATTCTAGTGACGCGACGCTTACTGCATTATACCTGTGCAAGTAAGGATTCTAGTGACGCGACGCTTACTGCATTATAACTGTGCAAGTAAGGATTCTAGTGACGCGACGCTTACTGCATTATACCTGTGCAAGTAAGGATTATAGTGACGCGACGCTTACTGCATTATACCTGTGCAAGTAAGGATTCATGGTCAAAGGCAAGAGTCCCTGCACTGATATTATACAAGCACGCAGGTCTCCAAGGTGAACATTTGAATATTTGCTACTACCACCAAGATATGCACCCACGGCGGCTCCACCCGAGCACGCGCTCCAGGTTTCAGTGCTCACCGCGGCGACCCTCCTACTCGTCTCCGCCCCTTTGCAAATGCAACCCGATAATATATTTACTTTTGATTTATTATATATTTACTATTTTTGTTTCTATAAAACAAAATGTCCATACAGATAGTTAAACAGTTCCCGACAACAGCTTACCTTTTGAATAAACAATGTAGATCCAAATTCGTTTCCCCCTTGCATTCGAAATCCCCAAGGGGTACTTGTCGTGGTCCTACGTAACCGAATGGACGACACAACATCATCCTGAGACATTTTCCCTTTTATAAAATCAAAATCCTAAACAATAAGTATCCGTTCAAAGATTCGCCCGACCGTACGTCCAAAAACAGGCGTACACTATAGGCACCGATCACTAACGCTGGTATTTCAGCACCGATTCTGCAGGATATCTGCGAGATGCTAGATCGCTGTAATAGTGTACTAGGTGGGATACATTATGTTTCTATACAACAATTGGGGCAATCATATGGTTAATGTATATCTGGAGCTTCTAGTTTATATATACCATACTGAACTTCTGACCAATATTATAATGTTATTAATTAAGTGGTTTCATATTGGCCCAGTTATTGGTCCAATGACTGTCATACTGGCCCAAGGCCGAAGGCCGCGGGCCAATATGACAGTCCGAGGACCAATAACTCGGACAATATGAAACCACTTAATTAATGACAATTTTATTAATTAACAGCCACAACAGTATAATTTGTTTTATTTATAGTAGGTTATTACATTTATATGTCAAAAAGCGAGCGCAAATGACGTTATTTAACGTGAATGACGTCATTTAAATCTCGTATTGGCGAGTTTCTTCATATTGGCCTTGTTTTTTCATATTGGCCGACTTCCGGTTCATATTGGCCGAGTTTGCGTCGTATTGTGTGTAGAGTTTCTAGTAAAACAAGGCTAATATAGTTAAGTTAAATAATAACACATTGGCCAATATGAAAAAACTCGCCAATACGAGATTTAAGTGACGTCATTCGTTAAGTAACGTCATTTGCGCTCAGATTTAAGTGACGTCATTCACGTTAAGTAACGTCATTCGCGCTCGCTTTTTGACATACAAATGTTATTAACGCTACTATAAATAAACGCAAAGTATGTCAAAATAATTTGATTAAAACAAATTATACCGTAGTGGCTGTTAATTAATAAAATTGTCATTAATCAAGTGGTTTCATATTGGCCCAGTTATTGGTCCAAGGACAGTCATATTGGCCCAAGGCTTAAGGCCGCGGGCCAATATGACAGTCCGAGGACCAATAACTCGGACAATATGAAACCACTTAATTAATGACAATTTTATCATAGTATATTGGACCTTTTAGTACATGCTCGTTGTAATGAAAATATACAGAACTAGAATACAAATTACGTAACATTGAAAGAATCTCTTATTATAGTATAAGTAATCAATTAAAAAATTCATTTTCCTATTATAAAATCAAATTTTTATAAAAGTTCCCTCTGAGGTTGCAGTCCCAATATTATATGTACTTCACTGGAATGTTCATGACAATATGAACTGCATCAGTCCGCTTTCAAAGTAAATGACATTTCGTCATATACTTATTCCGGAAGAAATGCAATTTAATTCTTAAATTAAGATTTGTTTCCTGATAGAATCTGCCAGACCGTTTTCAACTTAATGAAACTCTGATAGACTGCTCAAGAAAGGCGTATATACAGCTGGGTGTTTCACTCCAGGTGTGTATTCGTTGGGGCGGCGGTCTTTACAACAAAACTAATAATGCAGTGTTTATTTTCAGCTTGTAGGCCTGAACAAGATCTGAAATAGCCGCTTGATATAAAGGACGCCATAATGTATACATTCTGACACGATGGCTCTGCTGGCCGCAAATGATCATCGGCAACCATTATATATCAGCACTGGCCGTATATGATCATCGGCAACCATGATGTATCAGCACTGGCCGTATATGATCATCGGCAACTAGTATATATCAGCACTGGTCGTCAGTGATCACTGCCAACAATTATATATCACCACTGGTCGTGTATGATCACTGACAACTATTATATGTAAGCAATGACCGTATATGATAACCAGCAGCAAATATATATCAGCAGTGGTCGTATATATGATCACCGGCAACTACTATATATCAGTACTGGAAGTATATGATCACCGGCAACTGTAATGTATCAGCAATGACCGTATATGATCACCGGCAACTACTATATATCAGCAATGTTCATATGTGATCTCTGGCAACTACTATATATCAGCACTGGTCGTATGTGACCTCTGGCAACTACTATATATTATCACTGACCATATATGATCATCGGCAACTATTATATATCAGCACTGGTCGTGTATGAACACTGGTAACTATTATATATCGGCACTGGCCGTATATGATCACCGGCAACCATTATATATCAACAGTGGCCGTATATGATCACCGGCAACTATAATATATCAGCACTGGCCGTATATGATCACTGGCAAATATTATATATCAGTAATGGCCGTATATGATCACCGGCAACTATAATATATCAGCACTGGCCGTATATGATCACCGACAACTATAATATATCAGCACTGGTCATATATGATCATATCAGCACTGGCCGTATATGATCACCGGCAACTGTTATATACCAGCACTGGTCGTGTATGATCACTGGTAAATAGTATATATCAGTACTGGCCGTATGATCACCGGCAACTATAATATATTAGCCCTGGCCGTATATGATCACCGGCGACTATAATATATCAGCAAAAGGTCGTATATGATCATCGGCAACTATTATATATCAGCACTGACCGTATTTGATCACCGGCAACTATCAAATATCAGCACTGGCCGTATATGATCACCGGTACTATCATATATCAGCACTGGCCGCATATTATCACCGGCAACTATTTTATATCAGCACTGGTCGTGTATGATCACTGGTAACTATTATATATCAGCACTGGCCGTATTTGATCACCGAGAACTATTATATATCGGCACCGGTCGTGTATGATCACCAGCAACTATTATTATCAGCAATGACCGTATATGATAACTGGTAACTTTTATATATGAGCACAGGTCGTGTATGATCACCGGCAACCATTATATAGCAGCACTGGTCGTATATGAACTATTATATATCAGCACTGGCCGTATATGATCATCGGCAACTATTATATACGAGCACTGGTCGTGTATGATTACCGGCAACTATTATATATCAGTACTGGCCATATATGATCACTGGCAACAGCACTGATCGTATACGATTAAAGGCAACAATTATATCAGCATTGGACGTATATGATGATCTATGTATGATCACCGTCAACTATTACATATCAGCACTGGCCGTATATGACTACCGGAATATGATCACCGGCAACTATTATATATCAGCACTGGCCGTATATGATCACCGGCATAACTCACCGATAACTATTTCAGTGCTGCAAATATTGGAAAAAACATTTGTCTAGTAATAGTTTGCTCTGCCGAGATAGCTGCCTCCCACCTCATGCAGTAGTTGCCAATTGGTTTTCTAATGGGTCTTATCTCTTTTATGGTGTGTGTTTAAATAGTCCACGGAAAATCTATTAAATTTAAATTAACATTAGTATATGAACCCAATTCCTCGGTTGTCAGTACGGTCTTCAAAACTGTATTGACATTGTAAGATATGGTCGATTTATTATTCATTTATTTCAGTTAACAAAATATCAGATATCGTTACATATTTAAGAAATGTAAGTATCGTTGACAGTTGACATTCGTGGATGTATACATGAGAGAGAGAGAGAGAGAGAGAGAGAGAGAGAGAGAGAGAGAGAGAGATTTTAATACAGTTATATACCAGTCGTTTAGATTAACGTGTGAAGATTAATGGCAGATTAACTGATTTGTTGATGGACGTTTTTAACATATATACAATTACAAAACCGTGTATACTTGTGTGTTCGTGTAATATGTGTCTCATCTTACATTACAAATACATATAAGACGGCAAATAATATAATATTAGAGTAAGTGACCTACTATGGTAATTACATGTAACTGTACCACAATACTATGTCTGTAACTGTACCACAATACTAGGTCTATAACTGTACCACAATACTATGTCTGTAACTGTACCACAATACTCTGTCTGTAACTGTTATAAGTGGCACTATAATCAATATTAAAGGAGCAAATGACAATATTGAAGTTGTTATAAAGCATTTAAACAGCGTCTCCATTTATGTATCCAGTATCATTTTGTTGACTTTCAACCTGCTGGCGTATAATTAAATTAAATTTTGAGGTTTCCATTTTTCTTCTTATTCTACCATAAGTTTTAATATATTATTGGTCCCAATATAATCAACAGTTTGTAATGTTCAATAATACTATGGTTTATACGTTTCTTAAACGTTATTATTATGACTGAACAAATGCAAGTTTGTTTCAAAACTAACGGGACGCCGCAAGTTTTAACAAATATCTGAATTACCATATGCGCCTTAAATGTTTTAGACTAAAGCCTCATGAAACTAAACTCACGAGTTTTGATCACAATGCGTTTTAATATGAGTTTTACATACTTTCCTATGAGGATAGGGTATATTAACATGAAACATGATCTATACTGGCATGTTAAACTATTTCAATCATAAGGGTTATATTGAAAATGATTAGCGAAAAAATAGGCCTATAACACATTATTATTGTTCATATATATTTTAATTGAACCCGTGTGGTTCCCGAGCAAGAATAGGGACACTGCTTATCCAGGCAAAGGGTAAAATCACCCCCACTCAATCATGCTCATTGTTTTAATAACCGGTCTTCATCATCACTCCTGTATTGTTTATGGTGCTTCTCGAGTGGTGGCAGAAGGCTCCAGCGATAACTATAGTGTTTATAATTTGTAGAGAATGTGAGCTAGACCCATTCTGTATATTTATTTTTTCATCTAGATGTGAATGGAGAGTGGAATGGAGTGGAATGGAGACTGTTCGTTCTTGTTGGTGCGTCGTACTTACATATTCCTATAAAAACTGTTACAATTATTAATATGTGCCTGCTTTTTGGCATTATTTGTCGTAATAGGATGCATTTAGAATTCAATATGTTAATTGCTATATAGTAGATCACTTATTTTAATATTGTATTATGTGTCGTATTATATGTATTGCAATTTAAGATGAGACTGATGTATCAGTGTTCTTATATAACGCGTATCTTCTACTGTTCCAGTATATTATAAACGGAAGATATGCGAATATTAAAGGAACACACGGCAATCTTGAAGTGTTCATCAAGCACTGAAAGTAGCATCTCGATTTATTAATCCACTTATCATTTTAACTTTAAACCTGCTTGCATATAAACTAACATTTGTTTTTTGTTGTTGTTGTTTTTTTTCATTTTATTCTACCATCAGTTTAAATATATTATTTATGCAATATAAACAACAATTAGTAATATGCATAGACAGTTTGCTTTATACTATTCTTATAATCAACATGCATGACTGAACAAACGCAAGTTATGGGGACGTCGTTAGTTTTTAAAAAATCAAGATTGAAGTGTGTCCCTTTAATGTTACTATATGTTGCTTGGTTTCTCACGACTAATCGTCGCTTCAACAAACATTTAGTTACACAAGCTACGGAGATGCCATGCCACAAAAAGAAGCCTACTGGAGTAAGACGTATCGCACGTAAAACATAATATTTATATTCGTATCCATTAACACATTAAGCTATCATTTATACAAGAACATTGCCCTCAAAATTACGGGATATCACGTGTATTTTGGTATTGTTAGGTACTTATATCTTAGAGGGACACACGACAATATTGATTGTTTTACAACTCGTGGTGTACGGTTAGTTTTTCTTAAAAAAAAAAGGCATTTTTGCAAAAATTAATATACATTATTAGAATAGTTCAAATCAAATTGCGTTTGCATATTATTAACTGTTGGTTATATTGCACCAATAATATATTTAAACATATGGTAGAACAACGAAGAAAAACTGAAAACACGAAATTTTATGCAATTAGATGCAAGCAGATTTAAAGTCAAAATGATAATCGTTGAATAGATGAGGTGCTATTTTTACTCCTTGATAAAAACTTCAAGATTGCCGTGTGTCTCTTTAACTTCTGTCAAGTACACAGTTGAATGGACGAGGTGTCCGTCCTCAAGTCCTCTAGGTTGTATTTTTAAGACACTTTTAAATAAATCACAACTGGCATGTGTCAATTAGACGTACGCCTTGTAAAACAATTTAGTATATCCAGTTAGTTTAACCGCTCTTCAGACAATAGTGTCGTCTTTCAGTTTTAGAAGTAACAAAAACTAATGACCGTCAAAGTCACATACCATACAGCGTCTTATTTACCTGTGCATCCCGCAGCATATACTCATAACATTTGGCTGGGACTCATTGAATTTTGAAAAATATTTTATGTATTACATAAAAGGACTCGTGCATTTTTTTGATTTTCTGGAAAGGGACCCATAACGGTGTAAAGGTAAATACAACATGACTATAAGTAAAATATATTACACTTGAAGGCTAAAAATGCAACAGTTGATGAAAGAATTATAAATGATCGAGCAGCATTCCATTCATCGATAAATTGTCCCAAGTGTTAGGCTATACAGTATCATTATTGTCCGTCGTTCGTCGTCCCTTACGTCCCTTTACTTAAACGACTTCTCCTCGAAAACCGCTTCTAAAGTCGACTTTGACCAAACTTCTTATGGATGACCCTGAAGTCACTGGCTTTCCAATTTGTTAAAATCAGCGCGACATCCAAGATGGCCGCTATTATCATAACCGGTCGAAAGTTTAAACACGTTTCTACTCAAGAACCACTGAACATATTTCGACAGTTTTTCTGTATTTATAATCGCCATACCATAGGCTATCCACTTTGTTCAATTAAAGTCACCGGGGTCAAAACGGCTGCAACCCAGGCATCTAAAGTTTTGCATATAGAGATTTTTTTTATGTTTTACGTAGACATACAGGGAAAAATCGTCTTCTCGGAAACAACAAGGCATTAAGCTTTCATATATTGCATTTAGGAGAAGTTTTAGCCCCCTACCAAGTTTGTTTAAATGACGACATGTGGTCAAATCTGCCCCCACCCCACCCCCGGGAGTCACAGTTTATATTGGTTTATATAACTTAAGAAATATTAAAACAAATCTTCTCTGAAACCACAAGCTAGATATATAGCTCTATATATGGTCCTCTACCAAGTGTGGTTCAAAAAGTGATCCTGTGATCACATATGGTTCCCCGTGGGGTCACAGTTTTACATAAGTGTTACATAGTAACATCTTCACAAACGGTTTTTTTCTCTGAAACTACAAGAGCTAGAGGTGTAATATTTTGAATAATTCATAACATGATCTTCGTTTGACCATAATTGTTCTAATGGTGAAAGAACCCTCGAATTCTATTCGATAGTAAGAAAAGGGCAGGGTTCCCAGACTCCTATGCATCCTTCCTCTGTCACTGGGACGGGTTAACAAAATCTAAACGATGTGTTGATGAGCCGTCTAAATAAAACAAGAGAGCCGAATGGCCCTGAATCGATCGTCTGATGACCTTGTCCATCATAAACAATTGCAAAGGTTATAGAAGTGGGGGAGGGGAGCTAAACGAGATCTGGTAAGTTAAGTGAAGAGTTTTCAATTGTTTGCCTATAAGTCCATGTAAATGTGAGACCTGCGGGGCAGAGACGAATTTAACCCAAGGTCACCTTCAAACAATGTTGGTATAGGTCCATGCAATTGCCACACGCAAAATATAAGACCTCCAGCTCTTTTAGTTTCAGAAAATATTTTGTATAACGATGCTCCTGTATAACTCTATGTAAGCATGTGATCCATAGGGAGTGTGTGTGTGTGTGTGGGGGGGGGGGGGGGGGGGGACTCTATGTAAGCATGTTACCCATAGGGGGTGGGGAGGGGCGGGAACTTGGTAGAGGACCAGACACTTATGTTATATGCAATACATGTATATGAGAGCTCATGTGATTTCAAAGAAGAATATACCCACCTCCCCTCCCCCATATAAGTCTATCTAAAAAATGTGACCTCTGGGTGGGGCCAAGTTTTAGCTAAAATATTAAACCTCTAGCTCTTGAAGTTTCAGAGAAGTTGTTTTGAAGATTTTCCTATATACGTCTTTGTCAAAACTTGACTCCCGTGGCGGTGCAAAATTTGACTCCAGAGTCAGTATTTTAACAAACTCGGTAGAGGACCATACATTAATGCTACACGCTATATGAGAACTCTATGCATTACGGTTTCAGAGAGTATATTTTCCTAAGTTTTTCAAAAAATGCAGGGGAAATTAGGGATTTTCATTGCAAAAATGTAGGGATATAAAGTAGGAAATGTTATACCAGTTTCCAGAAAATTAGCTTCCATGTACATACCAGGAACGTTTATTGCAATATGATTTGCACAATTACCACCACCCTTTATACGCTTGGGTGATTTTAATGCACACAACTAAATTTGGGGTTGTAAAGATATAAACGTTAAAGGCAAGACATTTGAGGATTTCTTAGCCAAAAATAATTTGTGTCTTTTTAATGATAACAAATCAAATACTTATTTACACCCAGATAAAGGCTCTCATTCTTCCATTGTTTTAACAACAATATGCGATCCAACGCTCTTGATGGAATTTTCGGGGAGTGTTGGTGACGACCTATGTGAAAGTGACCACTTCCCATATTTCTTGAAAATATCGTCCCTCCGCTTCTCGAAAAAAACCGCAATCGATGGAACTTCGCAAAGCTGGTTGGGATACGTTTCAATCTATATGCGAGGAACAGTTACAGCCTTCTGTTTTCGAGGATGTCGAAGACGCAACTACTCATTTACCAAACCCTTCATGATATAGCTGATCAAACTATTCAAAAACCTCGGCAAATCCAAAACGTCCACATAAACCATAGTACGATGATGACTACAATACTTTTAACTTGCGGCAACTCAAAGATAATTTAAATAATTAATTTTAGAGTTTTCGTGAGAAAAGCCCGTCGTACTATTAAGTAATAGCAAGAAGAATTCCTGGAGATATTATGTCTCTAGTCTGAACTATCGCTCATCTCTTAATAAGACGTGGGACATGGTCCGGAAAACAAACGGTAAAGGCAATTTTAGTAGTGTAAATCATCTAAAACTGATAATGAGATATTACATCTATCAAAGATATTACAAATACGTGGCAGAAGCTTTTTCTAAAAACTGAAAATTGTCAACCAATTTTTTAAAAAAGAAAAAAAGAAAAGAACAGAAGAAGCTGGAAGTTCAAGTCGGAACATTTGGAGAAATACAATGAACTGTTCACTCTCAAAGAACTTCGAGAATCCCTTAAAAAGTGTCATGATACATCAGCTGTCGTCTGATGATATCCATTATCAATTATTAAAACCTTTACCTGAAACCTGTCTCTCTACACTTCTTGATACATTTAATAAGGTTTGGGTGACAGAAAACGTCCCCGATTCTTGGCGGGAAGCAATCGTTATTCCAGTCTCCAAACCTGGAAAGGATCATACGGACCCAATAAATTATCGCCCTATTATTGCTTTAACAAGTTGCATATGCAAAACCATGGAACGAATGATTAATGAGAGACTCGTTTGGTACCTGGAATCCAACAACGGATAACAGTATCAAAATGGATTCGGGCGTCAACGAGGCACAACAGACAATCTCATTCGATTTGAATCATTTATTAGGGAAGCTTTCATAAAGAAAGAAACATCTAGTCGCTGTATTTTTTGACTTGGAGAAAGCTTATGATACAGCATGGAAGTACGGTATCATGAATGATCTCTATGACCTTGGTCTTAGAGGCCGATTACCAATTTTTATAGAGAATTTCTTAGATGAATGACAGTTTCGTGTCCGAATGGGTTTAACCCTCTATGGCATTCATGAACAGGAGATGGGTGTTCCACAGGGCAGCATACTCTCTCTGTCAATCGTTTTGATATAACAAGTAACAGTATAGTTAAAGCATCAATCCTGATATTGTTCTCTGTAATGTTGACGACTTTGTTATATGTTATCGTGCAAAAAACATGAACACTATTGAGAGACAATTACAATGTCTCAATAAACTTCAGACCTGGTCTGATGAAAATGTTTTAAATTTTCTAATCTAAACTAAAACAATTGTATGCACTTTTGTCAACTACGTAAACATCATGAAGACCTCATCTAACACTAGATGGGTCACCATACCAGTAGTGGGTGGAGGACTAAATTCCTTGGATAATTTTTTCGTAACTTAAACGTTTATACCACACCTTAGATACTTGAAGGCCAAATGCCTTAAAGCTCTTATTTACTTAAAGTTGTTGCAAACACTAATTGGGAGCAGATCGTAAAGTACTTTTACAACTTTATAGGTCTCTTATCAGATCCAACCTGGACTACGGGCTCAATAATATATGGATCGATTCGCAAATCATACTTCCTATACATAATCAAGGATTACGACTCGCTTAGTTTGCCTTTCGTACATCACCAGCCGAAAGTATATATGTTGAAGCTAATGAACCATCACTGTCTCATAGACGGGGACAAATTAGCCCTTCAATATATCATTAAATTACAATCTAAACCCTTCTAACCCAACTTTCGATAGCTATTTTAACCTAATTATGAAGCTCTTTTTGATCGAAAAACCTGAAGGCCATTCGACCATTTGGTCTTCGTATTAAACCAAAATTAAGAGACATTGAAATAGACCTAATTTGATCGCCAAGTAGAAATAACCATAACTTCGTCTTTGGAAACACCAAACAATTAGTTTGGATCTTTGTACCTAAGTAACAAGTCCGGCACCGATCCTATGATCTTTCAAAGCAAATGGAAATTAAATCGAAAATACAGTAACTTTCATCACATATATACACAGATGGGTTCTAAAGATGGAGATAATTGAATTTAATTGAATATGGGGTTTCAGGAATTGAACATGCCAGCCTCATCCTCCATGTACATCGAGATAAAAATATGGAGAATGGGCATAGAACCTTCTCACCTGGCAGAACTGCAGAGTTGCTGCAAATTCTATTATAGACCCTCCATTTACCGTGAGCCACGTTTTATTGTTTTTCTGCCACTGCTCTATGAGTTTGAGACCCCTGAAACAATACAGGGGTCATGATGAAGACCATTAATGAGCATGAACAAAAAATGATAAAATGAAGTGGGGGGGGGGGGGGGGGGGGGGGGGGGGGGGGGGGGGGTGAAGGGGGGGGGGAATCTGATGATGACCATTTTGTAATCCTTTTCTGATTCCTTTTCATCTCTTCAAGCACTGGGTAATATGAAACATGAAACCCAGTTGTGCTTCAACTTTTTGAAAAGTACAGTTCTGTTATATTATATAATTTTATTATTTTCATCTGACTTTCCAAGCCATGTAGGAATACGTGGTAATGATAGAGCTGATAGTGCTGCTAAGGCATCATTAGGTTCACATATATCTATTGCCAAATTTATCTTATCAGATTTTAAAAGTAGTTATTTAACACATATATTCGTAACTCTTGGCAAGCGCCTTGGGACTGTCAGGTGGGGACAATAAACTCCATTCAATTAAACCGTTATTCGGAGAATGGCCGTCGTTTCTAGTAGGACCCATTCGTCGAGAAGAAGTTGTCCTAGCCCGGTGCAGGATAGGGCATACACGTTATGCTCAGTCATATGTATTACAAAGGCGAGCAATTTACCATAATGTAACCTTGTCTTGTTTTAGATTTGAAAGAAATCAGACTTTATAAATCATTATAATATGTTCTTTTATTATATTTACCTTGTTTACACTCCCGTTGACGAGGCATTTGTTTATTTTACATATATAAAGATAGTTTATATTACTACCTTATCATCCCTTATTTGTAAATAGTTTTATTCTTTATATATTTACATTAATTTTCAATTACTACTTCAATTCTTCATCTTTCAGCTGTTTTTGCGCACATATGACCTATTTATGTGTCGACGTGCTGTAAAACATCATTCATTCATTCATTCTTTCATGGTGGCTGTATTATTCACCAGAAAGTAGGATTTTATAGCTCATAGTGAAGGCGACAACACTTCTGAGTAAGAACACAGAGCCTCAGCATGAAATAGACCTTGCAGGCATTGTGGCATCGAAGTGCACACACACACTGGAAAGATGTCTTAAAGATTATGTGGTAATTATCATTGAATATTATATATGACTTCCTATTTTTTTTTTACTTCTATTTTTTTTTTTTTTTGTTTCTTTCTTCTGATTTTTAGAAAGGAGGTATAGAGAGGGCTATTTTTAAGAACAGTAGGAGAAAATAGGGCTGAAATACAAATAAGTAGGAAAAATAGGCCCACTTGAAAGCTTGAAACATGCAAAATCTCTACATACTTACTCTAGACCCACCCCAGGGCGTGGGTATTTTTATAACTTACACTCTTGATAGTCTAGGGGTTGGCGATCGCTAATTCTGTCAAAACCTGTTCAGTGGTTCTTGGGAGAAAGATTGTATAAGGACTTCAAGCTTGTATTGTTATGGTCAGCTTTAAAACAAATGAAAAACATTGACCTCATGATCTCATCCATGTGAAGTTTGGTGATAATAGACCAAGTAGTTTTCTATGAAGTAGCAAAAAATTGATGACAACGATGGACGGAGATGGTACAGATGAAGAGTGATCCCAATAGCGCAGGTGAGGTTCAGAGTGTTTACATAAAGTACACATTTTGTGTTTTAATAATTGTTTGCCAGTAAAATTTTGAATTGGGGGGTTTTACGGCACACCAACACAAAAAGGTTATATGTGGCCCAACAGGAATGAAGGATTTCAGGCCCGCTTTCCATTTTAACATCTAGATAAAAAAAAATGCAGAATGAGCCTAGAACCTTCTCACTGCAGAGTTGCTGCACATTCTATTGGTATATCTTACATTCAAGAATGATATAGAACGTTGAAGTAGTGTAGAGGCATTAAGGAACATTAAAGGGGTCTACGGCAATCTTGATTTTTAAAAACTCGGGGCGTCCGTTATGTCTTTCAACATGACTTGCCTATTTGCAATCATTTAATATTACCCCCTGCTTTTGCAACACGTTAACGGTCAAACACATCTTGTTGGAATGTGTAGACTTTGATCTATGCGTCAAAGGTACTACACATTTTAATACTATGAAAGAGTTATTTGGATACTATAGATTTTAGGTCTTGTTTAGATTTCCTAAAAGAAATCAGGGGGGAGGGGGGGGGCTATATAAATCATATTAATGTGTTCCTTATATATATTTTACTTGTTTTTAAACCCGTTTTCGGGCATTTTGTTGATTTATATATATAGTTTAGGAATTACTACCATATTATCCCAAACTTGTAAATAGTTTAATCTTTATAAATATACATTAATTTTTAATAAACCTTCATTTCTTCATCATTCATCAGATTTGGCGCACAATATGACCTATTTAATGTGTCGACGTGCCGTAAAACATCATTTCAGTCATTCATTAATATTAATTATCAAATAGTTCAAAGCAATCTGTTGTACATATTACTAACTTTTGCTATATTGCGCCAATGATATATCAAACAAGTTGGTAGAATATTGTAGATAATTGAAATCTTATTTTTTATGTAATTAGACGGCAAGCAGTTTTAAAGTCAAAAAATGAGGTAGGATTAATTGAGATGTAATTTTAATGCTTGGAATAAAATTCAAGATTGGCACGTGCCGTTCAAAGTAGGAGTATAGAATATCGGACAATAAACAAACAGAAGAGATAACAGAAGATTTCACAAATTAATGAATATTATAATAATGAATATTAATTATCTAAAGTGCACTGCAACATTTCTACAAGGACTTTTCTGTATTATGAAAATAATTGAGCATGTTTTGGGATAGAATATTCATATTAGAGTACAGAAGAAACCTGAGTTGTCTTTGAAGTATTAGTATTTAACATTCATCTTTACCAAACTTTACCAGATTGTTATATCAATGAAAGCTCGGACAAGTCGAAACCAGCAACATCGGACAAGTAACATACGGATTATGGCCCGTGAAATAACGAACATTTGTGTATTTTGTCCTTGCCGCACTCTAGCGCCTGCATTCATGGGAGGGGCATTCTATCTTTACCAATCCTTTGCCCCAAAAGATTGTTGATATCAATGAAAGCTCGGGTATGTTCGATCAGTAACACGAAGTTTTGGCCCTTGAATTATCGAAAAGTGTTGTATGTTGTCTTGTCTGCACTATAGCGCCTTCATTTGCATTTTCTCTTTACCAGATTGTTAATATTAGTGAAAGCTTGGATAATTTCGAAAAGACAGAAAGATCGGGATTAGTAACACCCGAGTTATGACCCTTGAATAACGGAAATTGGTGCATCTTGTCTTGTTACACTCTAGTACCTTCATTTTTCTATCCGAATTTTACCAAATCTTATCAAGATTGATAATATCAATAAAAGCTCCGGGATAACCAGCCAGATCGGTTCAGTTCTCCAGGCCTGGAATGCACCAACCATTCATCAAACTATTCTTAGAGGGGGGGGGTGGGGGGTTTGAACTCAGAACACAAATTGTGTTCACAAAATGTTCATGACCGCAAAGGATAAAGTACAAACGTATGAAGTTGCTATTTATTAGTATTTATCATACTTATACATAGCAGCTTGAAATGAATGTTAATTACTTTAAACTTAATAGAATATTTGTGATTGAAATTCAGCATACTGGGCTTAAGTCTAAGAATACTCCCAAGAAATGTTTGGTGTATTCAAGGCCAGAGTTATGGCCCTTGTTTTGCTGAAAAATGCCATTTTCTGCTTTGTGACCACTCTAGCACCTTCATTTATTATATTGATCTTTAAACAAACTTGCATATGATTAATATCATCGAAAGCTCGAACAAGTTAAAAAAAACCCAGCGAGATCGGATTAGTAACACCAGAGTTATTGCCCTTGATTTTAGTAAAAATGCTGTATTTTGCCTCGTTAAGAGTATATATATGTCATTCATTTGGCCGGATTTCAACGAAACTTTGCAGGGATGATCAGTATCAAGGCTCGTTGTGCATACAGTCACCAGTTGAATGGATTTTTGGCGCATGTTTGGCCCTTAAAGATTTTAATATACAAACTGTGACGAGATTCGTCTCTTCTGAACTCATGCCGGATTTCAAGTGAAACTTTTCAGGGATGATCAGTACCTAGGCCTAGTTGTGCATAATCATCGCCGTGTTGTTTAGGGGGGCTAGGTTCAATGAATTTGGCGTGAGTTATGGCACTTAAAAGGTTTCAGTACACAACTTTGTCCCAGATCTAAGTTCTCCTGAACCACTGGCCGATTTCAACGACTGCAGGGATGATCAAAGCCTAGTTGCACATAATCATCGCCGTGTTCCCAGTTGATTCATTTATGACAGAGCTATGGGCCCCTTATACACAAACTTCTGAACTCGTGCCGGATTTCAGTGAAACTTTCAGGAATGATCAGTACCAGACACTAGTTGTGCATATCATCGCCGTGTTACGGTTAAATGCTTTATGGCGAGTTATGGCACTTTAAAGGTTTTAGTACACATCTTTGCCGGACTAGTTTTTCCTGAACCCTGCCTGGATTTCAGTGAAACTTGCAAGGAATTGATCTTGCCGTATATTGGTCGTGTTTCCACCACAGACTCCATATAGCCAATAGAGCCGATACAGGGGCCCACTTGGGCCTCTTGTTGTGTATTCTACCACGGTTTAAAAATTATTGGTGCAATATAACCAACAGTTAGTAGATGCAAACATGTATTATTTCTTATAATTTGTTTAATGGTTGAAAACGAATGTAAGTTTTGTAAAAAACTCGCCGTAACAGGTTTCACTTTCTCAAGACAGGACTTTAATAATATCGGGTTTTTTGAAAACTGGTTCATTCTAATAATAGTTGTTTGCGTTTTTATTGAAGTTATCTCATTGTTTCCTGGCTATCATCACTGGACATAACAATACACTTACTTTCTTCAAACCATAGGTTACCTGCTTATATGAAGAGGTTTGGTTATTATGTCAGAAGATGTATATCAAATGTGGTACAATCAACCCACAGGAATAACATTTATCATGGTTATCAGAGAGTGGTGACTTGACCGGACGTGGCTGGAAGTATTGCACGTCGTCCCGATATGGTGATACATTAGTGTGCAAGTTATTTCCAATCCCTCAAAAGCGGTTCAAGAAGATATTGTGGAGACTGACTTGTGACGGACAGAGATCCCAGACAGTCATCCAGACAGATATCCAAGCAAAAAAACAATATGTCTCCCCAGTATCTAATATATAGGTAGTTAACTAACAGAATTATAATAATAGAAGGTCCATAAGGTAATAATCACAAGAATTATAATAATAGAAGGTCATAGAAAACTATAATAATAGAAGGTAATAAATAATCAACTACAGATTATAATAACAGGAAGGTCATAGATAGATAATTATAATAATAGAAGGTAATAACTAAAAGACGCAATTACATGTGAAACAATTCAATCCCTAGAAAAGTTATATGAAAGTAAATGATTTTTGATCTTTAATCTTTTCCCACCATTAAACTGAAATATGGCTTGCAGATATGGCAGAACTGATTGCAAAACTTAATACATTTCTTATAGTTTCCACTTTATTGTGTTAATAAAACATTGTTATAACATAAATAAGATACACAGAACCTAAACACCGTTTAACCTCAACGGGCAACATCTCTAATGTAAAACGTATACCTATCATGGTATCATCTCTGTATTTAAACAATATAACCTTCGTGCCATTATCTTTAGATATAAACATTAAAGTGACACATGGCAATCTTATAGTTTTATCAAGCATTAAAGTAAGCAGTTGATTTATTATTCCAGTATCATTTTGATGTTAAACCTGCTTGAATATGTTTAAACATACTATGACATTTTCAATTTCTTCTCATTATTTTACCATAGGTTTGATTTTTTTTGGTGAATTGAATTGGGGTTTTAAGCGCAGCAACACATGGAAGTTTATTATGGCACCAGGTACAGGAATGAATGTGCCAGGCTCATCCTCCATTTACATCAAGTATAAAATAAGGAGAATGAGGGCCTAGAACCTTCCTTACCTGCGGAGAACTGCAGAGTTGCTGAAAATTCTATAGTCGACTCATTTACGATTGGAGCCAGGTTTCTCGTTTGTAGTTAAAGAACTTGAATGACATAAAAAATGACAAAATGAATATGAATGGTTGGGAAGGTGGTGGGTCCTACCCCATCGCATGTGACAAGCGTGTTTGTGAGATTGCAGCAGCTGTATTTTACCCCGGCAACCACGCGGGGGTATTATTGGTGAAATATAACCCACCTGTTAGTAATATCGAAAAATCACTTCGCTTTATACTATTCTTTAATTTATTAATAATGGACTGAACAAATGCAAGTTGTGTAGAAAAATAAACCCGATGTACAAGATTGCCATGTATCCCCTTTTAAGATGTAAACAGAATATATAGATGTAAACATTATACATTATACATCTAGATGTAAACATTATAAACACCATAGCAACATCTCTGATGTAAAACATTATAATCACCATAGCAACATCTCCGATAAGAGTGAAACAATAAATACAGTCAGTTAATCTGGTATTTTATTTAGTTTCCAATTCATGCAACATGAGAACGGGATGGTACCATAGGACTAAATGTATTTACAATATAAACCTTATAAAAACAGTTGAAAAAAACAAAATTAAATACCATACGAGGTTCGGGGGAAAAAAAAAAACAATAAACATCTTAA
>JAWPHD010023752.1:0-21267 GCA_037043455.1 Cyrtodaria siliqua
TATATGCGTAAGAAAGGAATATATATGCGTAAGAACGGAATATATATGTGTAAGAACGGAATATATATGTGTAAGAACTGAACATATATGCGTTAGAACTGAACATATATGCGTAAGAACTATATGTGTAAGAACTGAATATATATGCGTAAGAACGGAATATATAGGCGTAAGAACTAAATATATATGTGTAAGAGCTGAATATATGCGTAAGAACTGAATATATATGCGTAAGAACTGAATATATGCCTAAGAACTGAATATATATGCGTAAGAACTGAATATATATGCGTAAGAACGGAATATATATATGTAAGAACTGAATATGTATGTGTAAGAACTGAATATATATGCTTAAAAACGGAATATATATACGTAAGAACGGAATATATGTGTAAGAACTGAATATATATGTGTAAGAACTGAATATGTATGTGTAAGAACTGAATATATATGCGTATGAACTGAATATATATGCGTAAGAACTGAATATATATGCGTAAGAACTATATATGCGTAAGAACTGAATATATATGCGTAAGAATTGAATATATATGCGTAAAAACTGAATATATATGCGTCAGAACGGAATATATGTGCGTAAGAACTGAATATATATGTGTAAGAACAAAATTTATAAGCGTAAGAACTGAACATATATGCGTAAGAACTGAATATATATGTGTAATAACTGAACATATATTTTTAAGTACTGAATATATATGTGTAAGATCTGAATATATACGTGTAAGAACTGAATATATATGTGTAAAAACTGAATATATATGTGTAAGAACTGAATATATATGTGTAAGAACTGAATATATATGTGTAAGCACGGAATAAATGGAATATATATGTGTAAGAACTGAATATATATGTGTAAGAACTGAATATATATGTGTAAGAACTGAATATATATGTGTAAGAACTGAATATATATGCCTAAGATCAGAATATATGTGTAAGAACTGAATATATATGTGTAAGAACTGAATATATATGTGTAAGAACTGAATATATATGCGTAAGAACGGAATATATATGTGTAAGAACTGAAAATATATGTGTAAGAACTGAATATATATGTGTAATAACTGAATATATATGCGTAAGAATGGAATATATATGCGTAAGAACGGAATATATATGCGTAAGAACGGAATATATATGCGTAAGAACGGAATATATATGCGTAAGAACGGAATATATATGTGTAAGGACGGAATATATATGCGTAAGAATGGAATATATATGTGTAAGAACGGAATATATATCTGTAAGAACTGAATATATATGTGTAAGAACTGAATATTCATGTGTTAGAACTGAATATATATGTGTAAGAACTGAATATATATGAGTAAGATCGGAATATATATACGTAAGAACTGAATATATATCCGTAAGAACGGAATATATATGCGCAAAAACGGAATATAATTGTAAGAAATGAAGATATATGTGTAAGAACTGAAAATATAAGCGTAAGAACTGAATATATATCTGTAAGAACTGAATATATATGTGTAAGAACTGAATATATATGCGTAAGAACTAAATATATATGCGTGAGAACGGAATATATATGCGTAAGAACGGAATATGTATGTGTAAGAACTGAATATATATGTGTAAGAACGGAATATATATGTGTAAGAACTGAATATAAGTGTAAGATCTAAATATATATGTGTAAGAACTAAATATATATGTGTAAGAACTGAATATATGCGTAAGAAAGGAATATATATGCGTAAGAACGGAATATATATGTGTAAGAACGGAATATATATGTGTAAGAACTGAACATATATGCGTTAGAACTGAACATATATGCGTAAGAACTATATGTGTAAGAACTGAATATATATGCGTAAGAACGGAATATATAGGCGTAAGAACTAAATATATATGTGTAAGAACTGAATATATGCGTAAGAACTGAATATATATGCGTAAGAACTGAATATATGCCTAAGAACTGAATATATATGCTTAAGAACTGAATATATATGCGTAAGAACGGAATATATATGTGTAAGAACTGAATATGTATGTGTAAGAACTGAATATATATGCGTAAGAACTGAATATATATGCTTAAAAACGGAATATATATACGTAAGAACGGAATATATATGCATAAGAACGGAATATATATGTGTAAGAACTGAATATATATGTGTAAGAACTGAATATATATGCGTATGAACTGAATATATATGCGTAAGAACTGAATATATATGCGTAAGAACTATATATGCGTAAGAACTGAATATATATGCGTAAGAATTGAATATATATGCGTAAAAACTGAATATATATGCGTAAGAACGGAATATATGTGCGTAAGAACTGAATATATATGTGTAAGAACAAAATTTATATGCGTAAGAACTGAACATATATGCGTAAGAACTGAATATATATGTGTAATAACTGAACATATATGTGTAAGTACTGAATATATATGTGTAAGAACTGAATATATACGTGTAAGAACTGAATATATATGTGTAAAAACTGAATATATATGTGTAAGAATTGAATATATATGTGTAAGAACTGAATATATATGTGTAAGGACGGAATATATATGCGTAAGAATGGAATATATATGCGTAAGAACGGAATATATATGCGTAAAAACTGTATATATATGTGTAAGAACTGAACATATATGCGTAAGAATGGAATTTATATGCGTAAGAACGGAATATATATGCGTAAGAACTGAATATATATGCGTAAGAACTGAATATATGCGTAAGAACTGAATTTATATTTGTAAGAACTGAATATATATGTGTAAGAACGGAATATATATGTGTAAAAACTGAATATATATTTGTAAGAACTGAATATATATGTGTAAGAACGGAATATATATGTGTAAGAACTGAATATATATGTGTAAGAACGGAATATATATGTGTAAGAACTGAATATATGTGTAAGATCTAAATATATATGTCTAAGAACTGAATATATATGTGTAAGAACTGAATATATGCGTAAGAAAGGAATATATATGCGTAAGAACGGAATATATATGTGTAAGAACGGAATATATATGTGTAAGAACTGAACATATATGCGTTAGAACTGAACATATATGCGTAAGAACTATATGTGTAAGAACTGAATATATATGCGTAAGAACGGAATATATAGGCGTAAGAACTAAATATATATGTGTAAGAACTGAATATATGCGTAAGAACTGAATATATATGCGTAAGAACTGAATATATGCCTAAGAACTGAATATATATGCGTAAGAACTGAATATATATGCGTAAGAACGGAATATATATGTGTAAGAACTGAATATGTATGTGTAAGAACTGAATATATATGCGTAAGAACTGAATATATATGCTTAAAAACGGAATATATATACGTAAGAACGGAATATATATGCGTAAGAACGGAATATATATGTGTAAGAACTGAATATGTATGTGTAAGAACTGAATATATATGCGTATGAACTGAATATATATGCGTAAGAACTGAATATATATGCGTAAGAATTGAATATATATGCGTAAAAACTGAATATATATGCGTAAGAACGGAATATATGTGCGTAAGAACTGAATATATATGTGTAAGAACAAAATTTATATGCGTAAGAACTGAACATATATGCGTAAGAACTGAATATATATGTGTAATAACTCAACATATATGTGTAAGTACTGAATATATATGTGTAAGAACTGAATATATACGTGTAAGAACTGAATATATATGTGTAAAAACTGAATATATATGTGTAAGAACTGAATATATATGTGTAAGAACTGAATATATATGTGTAAGGACGGAATATATATGCGTAAGAATGGAATATATATGTGTAAGTACTGAATATATATGTGTAAGAACTGAATATATATGTGTAAGAACTGAATATATATGTGTAAGAACTGAATATATATGTGTAAGAACTGAATATATATGTGTAAGAACTGAATATATATGAGTAAGATCGGAATATATATGCGTAAGAACGGAATATATATGCGTAAGAACTGTATATATATGTGTAAGAACTGAACATATATGCGTAAGAATGGAATATATATGCGTAAGAACGGAATATATATGCGTAAGAACGGAATATATATGCGTAAGAACTGAATATATGCGTAAGAACTGAATATATATTTGTAAGAACTGAATATATATGTGTAAAAACTGAATATATATGTGTAAGAACTGAATATATATGTGTAAGAACTGAATATATATGTGTAAGGACGGAATATATATGCGTAAGAATGGAATATATATGTGTAAGTACTGAATATATATGTGTAAGAACTGAATATATATGTGTAAGAACTGAATATATATGTGTAAGAACTGAATATATATGTGTAAGAACTGAATATATATGTGTAAGAACTGAATATATATGAGTAAGATCGGAATATATATGCGTAAAAACGGAATATATATTCGTAAGTACTGTATATATATGTGTAAGAACTGAACATATATGCGTAAGAATGGAATATATATGCGTAAGAACGGAATATATATGCGTAAGAACGGAATATATATGCGTAAGAACTGAATATATATGTGTAAGAACTGAATATATATGCGTAAGAACTGAATATATGCGTAAGAACTGAATATATATTTGTAAGAACTGAATATATATGTGTAAGAACGGAATATATATGTGTAAGAACTGAATATATATTTGTAAGAACTGAATATATATGTGTAAGAACAGAATATCTGTGTAAGAACTGAATATATATGCCTAAGAACAGAATATATGTGTAAGAACTGAATATATATGTGTAAGAACTGAATATATATGCGTAAGAACTGAATATATGCCTAAGAACTGAATATATATGCGTAAGAACTGAATATATATGCGTAAGAATTGAATATATATGCGTAAAAACTGAATATATATGCGTAAGAACGGAATATATGTGCGTAAGAACTGAATATATATGTGTAAGAACAAAATTTATATGCGTAAGAACTGAACATATATGCGTAAGAACTGAATATATATGTGTAATAACTGAACATATATGTGTAAGTACTGAATATATATGTGTAAGAACTGAATATATACGTGTAAGAACTGAATATATATGTGTAAAAACTGAATATATATGTGTAAGAATTGAATATATATGTGTAAGAACTGAATATATATGTGTAAGGACGGAATATATATGCGTAAGAATGGAATATATATGCGTAAGAACGGAATATATATGCGTAAAAACTGTATATATATGTGTAAGAACTGAACATATATGCGTAAGAATGGAATATATATGCGTAAGAACGGAATATATATGCGTAAGAACTGAATATATATGTGTAAGAACTGAATATATATGCGTAAGAACTGAATATATGCGTAAGAACTGAATTTATATTTGTAAGAACTGAATATATATGTGTAAGAACGGAATATATATGTGTAAAAACTGAATATATATTTGTAAGAACTGAATATATATGTGTAAGAACGGAATATATATGTGTAAGAACTGAATATATATGTGTAAGAACGGAATATATATGTGTAAGAACTGAATATATGTGTAAGATCTAAATATATATGTCTAAGAACTGAATATATATGTGTAAGAACTGAATATATGCGTAAGAAAGGAATATATATGCGTAAGAACGGAATATATATGTGTAAGAACGGAATATATATGTGTAAGAACTGAACATATATGCGTTAGAACTGAACATATATGCGTAAGAACTATATGTGTAAGAACTGAATATATATGCGTAAGAACGGAATATATAGGCGTAAGAACTAAATATATATGTGTAAGAACTGAATATATGCGTAAGAACTGAATATATATGCGTAAGAACTGAATATATGCCTAAGAACTGAATATATATGCGTAAGAACTGAATATATATGCGTAAGAACGGAATATATATGTGTAAGAACTGAATATGTATGTGTAAGAACTGAATATATATGCGTAAGAACTGAATATATATGCTTAAAAACGGAATATATATACGTAAGAACGGAATATATATGCGTAAGAACGGAATATATATGTGTAAGAACTGAATATGTATGTGTAAGAACTGAATATATATGCGTATGAACTGAATATATATGCGTAAGAACTGAATATATATGCGTAAGAATTGAATATATATGCGTAAAAACTGAATATATATGCGTAAGAACGGAATATATGTGCGTAAGAACTGAATATATATGTGTAAGAACAAAATTTATATGCGTAAGAACTGAACATATATGCGTAAGAACTGAATATATATGTGTAATAACTCAACATATATGTGTAAGTACTGAATATATATGTGTAAGAACTGAATATATACGTGTAAGAACTGAATATATATGTGTAAAAACTGAATATATATGTGTAAGAACTGAATATATATGTGTAAGAACTGAATATATATGTGTAAGGACGGAATATATATGCGTAAGAATGGAATATATATGTGTAAGTACTGAATATATATGTGTAAGAACTGAATATATATGTGTAAGAACTGAATATATATGTGTAAGAACTGAATATATATGTGTAAGAACTGAATATATATGTGTAAGAACTGAATATATATGAGTAAGATCGGAATATATATGCGTAAGAACGGAATATATATGCGTAAGAACTGTATATATATGTGTAAGAACTGAACATATATGCGTAAGAATGGAATATATATGCGTAAGAACGGAATATATATGCGTAAGAACGGAATATATATGCGTAAGAACTGAATATATGCGTAAGAACTGAATATATATTTGTAAGAACTGAATATATATGTGTAAAAACTGAATATATATGTGTAAGAACTGAATATATATGTGTAAGAACTGAATATATATGTGTAAGGACGGAATATATATGCGTAAGAATGGAATATATATGTGTAAGTACTGAATATATATGTGTAAGAACTGAATATATATGTGTAAGAACTGAATATATATGTGTAAGAACTGAATATATATGTGTAAGAACTGAATATATATGTGTAAGAACTGAATATATATGAGTAAGATCGGAATATATATGCGTAAAAACGGAATATATATGCGTAAGTACTGTATATATATGTGTAAGAACTGAACATATATGCGTAAGAATGGAATATATATGCGTAAGAACGGAATATATATGCGTAAGAACGGAATATATATGCGTAAGAACTGAATATATATGTGTAAGAACTGAATATATATGCGTAAGAACTGAATATATGCGTAAGAACTGAATATATATTTGTAAGAACTGAATATATATGTGTAAGAACGGAATATATATGTGTAAGAACTGAATATATATTTGTAAGAACTGAATATATATGTGTAAGAACAGAATATATGTGTAAGAACTGAATATATATGCCTAAGAACAGAATATATGTGTAAGAACTGAATATATATGTGTAAGAACTGAATATATATGCGTAAGAACTGAATATATGCCTAAGAACTGAATATATATGCGTAAGAACTGAATATATATGCGTAAGAACGGAATATATATGTGTAAGAACTGAATATGTTTGTGTAAGAACTGAATATATATGCGTAAGAACTGAATATATATGCTTAAAAACGGAATATATATACGTAAGAACGGAATATATATGCGTAAGAATGGAATATATATGTGTAAGAACTGAATATGTATGTGTAAGAACTGAATATATATGCGTATGAACTGAATATATATGCGTAAGAACTGAATATATATGCGTAAGAACTATATATGCGTAAGAACTGAATATATATGCGTAAGAATTGAATATATATGCATAAAAACTGAATATATATGCGTAAGAATGGAATATATGTGCGTAAGAACTGAATATATATGTGTAAGAACAAAATTTATATGCGTAAGAACTGAACATATATGCGTAAGAACTGAATATATATGTGTAATAACTGAACATATATGTGTAAGTACTGAATATATATGTGTTAAAACTGAATATATACGTGTAAGAACTGAATATATATGTGTAAAAAACTGAATATATATGCTTAAGAACTGTATATATATGTGTAAGAACTGAACATATATGCGTAAGAATGGAATATATATGCGTAAGAACGGACTATATATGCGTAAGAACGGAATATATATGTGTAAAAACGGAATATATATGTGTAAGAACTGAATATATGTGTAAGATCTAAATATATATGTGTAAGAACTGAATATATATGTGTAAGAACTGAATATATGCGTAAGAAAGGAATATATATGCGGAAGAACGGAATATATATGTGTAAGAACGGAATATATATGTGTAAGAACTGAACATATATGCGTTAGAACTGAACATATATGCGTAAGAACTATATGTGTAAGAACTGAATATGTATGCGTAAGAACGGAATATATAGGCGTAAGAACTAAATATATATGTGTAAGAACTGAATATATGCGTAAGAACTGAATATATATGCGTAAGAACTGAATATATGCCTAAGAACTGAATATATATGCGTAAGAACTGAATATATATGCGTAAGAACGGAATATATATGTGTAAGAACTGAATATGTATGTGTAAGAACTGAATATATATGCGTAAGAACTGAATATATATGCTTAAAAACGGAATATATATACGTAAGAACGGAATATATATGCGTAAGAACGGAATATATTTGTGTAAGAACTGAATATGTATGTGTAAGAACTGAATATATATGCGTATGCACTGAATATATATGCGTAAGAACTGAATATATATGCGTAAGAACTATATATGCGTGAGAACTGAATATATATGCGTAAGAATTGAATATATATGCGTAAAAACTGAATATATATGCGTAAGAACGGAATATATGTGCGTAAGAACTGAATATATATGTGTAAGAACAAAATTTATATGCGTAAGAACTGAACATATATGCGTAGGAACTGAATATATATGTGTAATAACTGAACATATATGTGTAAGTACTGAATATATATGTGTTAGAACTGAATATATACGTGTAAGAACTGAATATATATGTGTAAAAAACTGAATATATATGCGTAAGAACTGTATATATATGTGTAAGAACTGAACATATATGCGTAAGAATGGAATATATATGCGTAAGAACGGAATATATATGTGTAAGAACTGAATATATATGCGTAAGAACTGAATATATGCGTAAGAACTGAATACATATTTGTAAGAACTGAATATATATGTGTAAGAACGGAATATATATGTGTAAGAACTGAATATATATTTGTAAGAACTGAATAAATATGTGTAAGAACAGAATATATGTGTAAGAACTGAATATATATGCCTAAGAACAGAATATATGTGTAAGAACTGAATATATATGTGTAAGAACTGAATATATATGTGTAAGAACTGAATATATATGCGTAAGAACGGAATATATATGTGTAAGAACTGAAAATATATGTGTAAGAACTGAATATATATGTGTAAGAACTGAATATATATGCGTAAGTATGAAATATATATGCGTAAGAACGGAATATATATGCGTAAGAACGGAATATATATGCGTAAGAACGGAATATATATGCGTAAAAACGGAATATATATGTGTAAGGACGGAATATATATGCGTAAGAATGGAATAGATATGTGTAAGAACGGAATGTATATCTGTAAGAACTGAATATATATGTGTAAGAACAGAATATTCATGTGTTAGAACTGAATATATATGTGTAAGAACTGAATATATATGCGTAAGATCGGAATATATATACGTAAGAACTGAATATATATCCGTAAGAACGGAATATATATGCGCAAAAACGGAATATAATTGTAAGAACTGAAGATATATGTGTAAGAACTGAAAATATAAGTGTAAGAACTGAATATATATCTGTAAGAACTGAATATATATGTGTAAGAACTGAATATATATGCGTAAGAACTAAATATATATGCGTGAGAACGGAATATATATGCGTAAGAACGGAATATATATGAGTAAGAACGAAATATATATGTGTAAGAACTGAATATATATGTGTAAGAACGGAATATATATGTGTAAGAACTGAATATATATGCGTAAGAACTGAATATATGCCTAAGAACTGAATATATATGCGTAAGAACTGAATATATATGCGTAAGAACGGAATATATATGTGTAAGAACTGAATATGTATGTGTAAGAACTGAATATATGTGCGTAAGAACTGAATATATATGCTTAAAAACGGAATATATATACGTAAGAACGGAATATATATGCGTAAGAACGGAATATATATGTGTAAGAACTGAATATGTATGTGTAAGAACTGAATATATATGCGTATGAACTGAATATATATGCGTAAGAACTGAATATATATGCGTAAGAACTATATATGCGTAAGAACTGAATATATATGCGTAAGAATTGAATATATATGCGTAAAAACTGAATATATATGCGTAAGAACGGAATATATGTGCGTAAGAACTGAATATATATGTGTAAGAACTGAATATATATGTGTAAGAACTGAATATATATGAGTAAGATCGGAATATATATGCGTAAGAACGGAATATATATGCGTAAGAACTGTATATATATGTGTAAGAACTGAACATATATGCGTAAGAATGGAATATATATGCGTAAGAACGGAATATATATGCGTAAGAACGGAATATATATGCGTAAGAACTGAATATATGCGTAAGAACTGAATATATATTTTTAAGAACTGAATATATATGTGTAAAAACTGAATATATATGTGTAAGAACTGAATATATATGTGTAAGAACTGAATATATATGTGTAAGGACGGAATATATATGCGTAAGAATGGAATATATATGTGTAAGTACTGAATATATATGTGTAAGAACTGAATATATATGTGTAAGAACTGAATATATATGTGTAAGAACTGAATATATATGTGTAAGAACTGAATATATATGTGTAAGAACTGAATATATATGAGTAAGATCGGAATATATATGCGTAAGAACGGAATATATATGCGTAAGAACTGTATATATATGTGTAAGAACTGAACATATATGCGTAAGAATGGAATATATATGCGTAAGAACGGAATATATATGCGTAAGAACGGAATATATATGCGTAAGAACTGAATATATATGTGTAAGAACTGAATATATATGCGTAAGAACTGAATATATGCGTAAGAACTGAATATATATTTGTAAGAACTGAATATATATGTGTAAGAACGGAATATATATGTGTAAGAACTGAATATATATTTGTAAGAACTGAATATATATGTGTAAGAACTGAATATATATGCGTAAGAACTATATATGCGTAAGAACTGAATATATATGCGTACGAATTGAATATATATGCGTAAAAACTGAATATATATGCGTAAGAACGGAATATATGTGCGTAAGAACTGAATATATATGTGTAAGAACTGAATATATATGTGTAAGAACTGAATATATATGAGTAAGATCGGAAATATATGCGTAAGAACGGAATATATATGCGTAAGAACTGTATATATATGTGTAAGAACTGAACATATATGCGTAAGAATGGAATATATATGCGTAAGAACGGAATATATATGCGTAAGAACGGAATATATATGCGTAAGAACTGAATATATGCGCAAGAACTGAATATATATTTGTAAGAACTGAATATATATGTGTAAAAACTGAATATATATGTGTAAGAACTGAATATATATGTGTAAGAACTGAATATATATGTGTAAGGACGGAATATATATGCGTAAGAATGGAATATATATGTGTAAGTACTGAATATATATGTGTAAGAACTGAATATATATGTGTAAGAACTGAATATATATGTGTAAGAACTGAATATATATGTGTAAGAACTGAATATATATGTGTAAGAACTGAATATATATGAGTAAGATCGGAATATATATGCGTAAGAACGGAATATATATGCGTAAGAACTGTATATATATGTGTAAGAACTGAACATATATGCGTAAGAATGGAATATATATGCGTAAGAACGGAATATATATGCGTAAGAACGGAATATATATGCGTAAGAACTGAATATATATGTGTAAGAACTGAATATATATGCGTAAGAACTGAATATATGTGTAAGAACTGAATATATATTTGTAAGAACTGAATATATATGTGTAAGAACGGAATATATATGTGTAAGAACTGAATATATATTTGTAAGAACTGAATATATATGTGTAAGAACAGAATATATGTGTAAGAACTGAATATATATGCCTAAGAACAGAATATATGTGTAAGAACTGAATATATATGTGTAAGAACTGAATATATATGTGTAAGAACTGAATATATATGCGTAAGAACGGAATATATATGTGTAAGAACTGAAAATATATGTGTAAGAACTGAATATATATGTGTAAGAACTGAATATATATGCGTAAGAATGGAATATATATGCGTAAGAACGGAATATATATGCGTAAGAACGGAATATATATGCGTAAGAAAGGAATATATATGCGTAAAAACGGAATATATATGTGTAAGGACGGAATATATATGCGTAAGAATGGAATAGATATGTGTAAGAACGGAATATATATCTGTAAGAACTGAATATGTATTTGTAAGAACTGAATATTCATGTGTTAGAACTGAATATATACGTGTAAGAACTGAATATATATGTGTAAAAAACTGAATATATATGCGTAAGAACTGTATATATATGTGTAAGAACTGAACATATATGCGTAAGAATGGAATATATATGCGTAAGAACGGAATATATATGTGTAAGAACTGAATATATATGCGTAAGAACTGAATATATGCGTAAGAACTGAATACATATTTGTAAGAACTGAATATATATGTGTAAGAACGGAATATATATGTGTAAGAACTGAATATATATTTGTAAGAACTGAATAAATATGTGTAAGAACAGAATATATGTGTAAGAACTGAATATATATGCCTAAGAACAGAATATATGTGTAAGAACTGAATATATATGTGTAAGAACTGAATATATATGTGTAAGAACTGAATATATATGCATAAGAACGGAATATATATGTGTAAGAACTGAAAATATATGTGTAAGAACTGAATATATATGTGTAAGAACTGAATATATATGCGTAAGTATGAAATATATATGCGTAAGAACGGAATATATATGCGTAAGAACGGAATATATATGCGTAAGAACGGAATATATATGCGTAAAAACGGAATATATATGTGTAAGGACGGAATATATATGCGTAAGAATGGAATAGATATGTGTAAGAACGGAATGTATATCTGTAAGAACTGAATATATATGTGTAAGAACAGAATATTCATGTGTTAGAACTGAATATATATGTGTAAGAACTGAATATATATGCGTAAGATCGGAATATATATACGTAAGAACTGAATATATATCCGTAAGAACGGAATATATGTGCGTAAGAACTGAATATATATGTGTAAGAACTGAATATATATGTGTAAGAACTGAATATATATGAGTAAGATCGGAATATATATGCGTAAGAACGGAATATATATGCGTAAGAACTGTATATATATGTGTAAGAACTGAACATATATGCGTAAGAATGGAATATATATGCGTAAGAACGGAATATATATGCGTAAGAACGGAATATATATGCGTAAGAATGGAATAGATATGTGTAAGAACGGAATATATATCTGTAAGAACTGAATATGTATGTGTAAGAACTGAATATTCATGTGTAAGAACTGAATATATATGTGTAAGAACTGAATATATATGCGTAAGATCGAAATATATATACGTAAGAACTGAATATATATCCGTAAGAACGGAATATATATGCGCAAAAACGGAATATAATTGTAAGAACTGAAGATATATGTGTAAGAACTGAAAATATAAGTGTAAGAACTGAATATATATCTGTAAGAACTGAATATATATGTGTAAGAACTGAATATATATGCGTAAGAACTAAATATATATGCGTGAGAACGGAATATATATGCGTAAGAACGGAATATATATGCGTAAGAACGGAATATATATGTGTAAGAACTGAATATATATGTGTAAGAACGGAATATATATGTGTAAGAACTGAATATATGTGTAAGATCTAAATATATATGTTTAAGAACTGAATATATATGTGTAAAAACGGAATATATATGTGTAAGAACTGAATATATGTGTAAGATCTAAATATATATGTGTAAGAACTGAATATATATGTGTAAGAACTGAATATATGCGTAAGAAATGAATATATATGCGGAAGAACGGAATATATATGTGTAAGAACGGAATATATATGTGTAAGAACTGAACATATATGCGTTAGAACTGAACATATATGCGTAAGAACTATATGTGTAAGAACTGAATATATATGCGTAAGAACGGAATATATAGGCGTAAGAACTAAATATATATGTGTAAGAACTGAATATATGCGTAAGAACTGAATATATATGCGTAAGAACTGAATATATGCCTAAGAACTGAATATATATGCGTAAGAACTGAATATATATGCGTAAGAACGGAATATATATGTGTAAGAACTGAATATGTATGTGTAAGAACTGAATATATATGCGTAAGAACTGAATATATATGCTTAAAAACGGAATATATATACGTAAGAACGGAATATATATGCGTAAGAACGGAATATATATGTGTAAGAACTGAATATGTATGTGTAAGAACTGAATATATATGCGTATGAACTGAATATATATGCGTAAGAACTGAATATATATGCGTAAGAACTATATATGCGTAAGAACTGAATATATATGCGTAAGAATTGAATATATATGCATAAAAACTGAATATATATGCGTAAGAATGGAATATATGTGCGTAAGAACTGAATATATATGTGTAAGAACAAAATTTATATGCGTAAGAACTGAACATATATGCGTAAGAACTGAATATATATGTGTAATAACTGAACATATATGTGTTAGTACTGAATATATATGTGTAAGAACTGAATATATACGTGTAAGAACTGAATATATATGTGTAAAAAACTGAATATATATGCGTAAGAACTGTATATATATGTGTAAGAACTGAACATATATGCGTAAGAATGGAATATATATGCGTAAGAACGGACTATATATGCGTAAGAACGGAATATATATGTGTAAGAACGGAATATATATGTTTAAGAACTGAATATATGTGTAAGATCTAAATATATATGTGTAAGAACTGAATATATATGTGTAAGAACTGAATATATGCGTAAGAAAGGAATATATATGCGGAAGAACGGAATATATATGTGTAAGAACGGAATATATATGTGTAAGAACTGAACATATATGCGTTAGAACTGAACATATATGCGTAAGAACTATATGTGTAAGAACTGAATATATATGCGTAAGAACGGAATATATAGGCGTAAGAACTAAATATATATGTGTAAGAACTGAATATATGCGTAAGAACTGAATATATATGCGTAAGAACTGAATATATGCCTAAGAACTGAATATATATGCGTAAGAACTGAATATATATGCGTAAGAACGGAATATATATGTGTAAGAACTGAATATGTATGTGTAAGAACTGAATATATATGCGTAAGAACTGAATATATATGCTTAAAAACGGAATATATATACGTAAGAACGGAATATATATGCGTAAGAACGGAATATATATGTGTAAGAACTGAATATGTATGTGTAAGAACTGAATATATATGCGTATGCACTGAATATATATGCGTAAGAACTGAATATATATGCGTAAGAACTATATATGCGTGAGAACTGAATATATATGCGTAAGAATTGAATATATATGCGTAAAAACTGAATATATATGCGTAAGAACGGAATATATGTGCGTAAAAACTGAATATATATGTGTAAGAACAAAATTTATATGCGTAAGAACTGAACATATATGCGTAAGAACTGAATATATATGTGTAATAACTGAACATATATGTGTAAGTACTGAATATATATGTGTTAGAACTGAATATATACGTGTAAGAACTGAATATATATGTGTAAAAAACTGAATATATATGCGTAAGAACTGTATATATATGTGTAAGAACTGAACATATATGCGTAAGAATGGAATATATATGCGTAAGAACGGAATATATATGCGTAAGAACGGAATATATATGCGTAAGAACTGAATATATATGTGTAAGAACTGAATATATATGCGTAAGAACTGAATATATGCGTAAGAACTGAATACATATTTGTAAGAACTGAATATATATGTGTAAGAACGGAATATATATGTGTAAGAACTGAATATATATTTGTAAGAACTGAATAAATATGTGTAAGAACAGAATATATGTGTAAGAACTGAATATATATGCCTAAGAACAGAATATATGTGTAAGAACTGAATATATATGTGTAAGAACTGAATATATATGCGTAAGAACTGAATATATATGCGTAAGAACGGAATATATATGTGTAAGAACTGAAAATATATGTTTAAGAACTGAATATATATGTGTAAGAACTGAATATATATGCGTAAGTATGGAATATATATGCGTAAGAACGGAATATATATGCGTAAGAACGGAATATATATGCGTAAGAACGGAATATATATGCGTAAAAACGGAATATATATGTGTAAGGACGGAATATATATGCGTAAGAATGGAATAGATATGTGTAAGAACGGTATATATATCTGTAAGAACTGAATATATATGTGTAAGAACTGAATATTCATGTGTTAGAACTGAATATATATGTGTAAGAACTGAATATATATGCGTAAGATCGGAATATATATACGTAAGAACTGAATATATATCCGTAAGAACGGAATATATATGCGCAAAAACGGAATATAATTGTAAGAACTGAAGATATATGTGTAAGAACTGAAAATATAAGTGTAAAAACTGAATATATATCTGTAAGAACTGAATATATATGTGTAAGAACTGAATATATATGCGTAAGAACTAAATATATATGCGTGAGAACGGAATATATATGCGTAAGAACGGAATATATATGCGTAAGAACGGAATATATATGTGTAAGAACTGAATATATATGTGTAAGAACGGAATATATATGTGTAAGAACTGAATATATATGCGTAAGAACTGAATATATGCCTAAGAACTGAATATATATGCGTAAGAACTGAATATATATGCGTAAGAACGGAATATATATGTGTAAGAACTGAATATGTATGTGTAAGAACTGAATATATATGCGTAAGAACGTGAATATATATGCTTAAAAACGGAATATATATACGTAAGAACGGAATATATATGCGTAAGAACGGAATATATATGTGTAAGAACTGAATATGTATGTGTAAGAACTGAATATATATGCGTATGAACTGAATATATATGCGTAAGAACTGAATATATATGCGTAAGAACTATATATGCGTAAGAACTGAATATATATGCGTAAGAATTGAATATATATGCGTAAAAACTGAATATATATGCGTAAGAACGGAAATATATGTGGCGTAAGAACTGAATATATATGTGTAAGAACAAAATTTATATGCGTAAGAACCTGAACATATATGCGTAAGAACTGAATATATATGTGTAATAAACTGAACATATATGTGTAAGTAGCTGAATATATATGTGTTAGAACTGAATATATACGTGTAAGAACTGAATATATATGTGTAAAAAAACAGAATATATATGCATAAACAACTGTATATTATATGTGTAAGAACTGAACATATATGCGTAAGAATGGATATATACGCGTAAGAACGGAATATATATGCGTAAGAACGGAATATATATGCGTAAGAACTGAATATATATGTGTAAGAACTGAATATATATGCGTAAGAACTGAATATATGCGTAAGAACTGAATATATATGTGTAAGAACTGAATATATATGTGTAAGAACGGAATATATATGTGTAAGAACTGAATATATATTTGTAAGAACTGAATATATATGTGTAAGAACAGAATATATGTGTAAGAACTGAATATATATGCCTAAGAACAGAATATATGTGTAAGAACTGAATATATATGTGTAAGAACTGATATATATGTGTAAGAACTGAATATATATGCGTAAGAACGGAATATATATGTGTAAGAACTGAAAATATATGTGTAAGAACTGAATATATATGTGTAAGAACTGAATATATATGCGTAAGTATGGAATATATATGCGTTAAGAACGGAATATATATGCGTAAGACGGAATATATATGTGTAAGAACTGAATATGTATGTGTAAGAACTGAATATATATGCGTATGAACTGAATATATATGCGTAATAACTGAATATATATGTGTAAGAACTGAATATATATGCGTAAGTATGCGAATATATATGCGTAAGAACGGAATATATATGCGTAAGAACGGAATAATATATGCGTAAGAACGGAATATATATGCGTAAAAACGGAATATATAATGTGTAAGGACGGAATATATATGCGTAAGAATGGAATAGATATGTGTAAGAACGGAATATATAGTCTGTAAGAACTGAATATATATGTGTAAGAACTGAATATTCATGTCGTTAGAACTGAATATATATGTGTAAGAACTGAATATATATGCGTAAGATCGGAATATATATACGTAAGAGAACTGAATATATATCCGTAAGAACGGAATATATATGCGCAAAAACGGAATATAATTGTAAGAACTGAAGATTATATGTGTAAGAACTGAAAATATAAGTGTAAGAACTGAATATATATCTGTAAGAACTGACTATATATGTGTAAGAACTGAATATATAGGCGTAAGAACTAAATATATATGCGTGAGAACGGAATATATATGCGTAAGAACGGAATATATATGCGTAAGAACGGAATATATATGTGTAAGAACTGAATATATATGTGTAAGAACGGAATATATATGTGTAAGAACTGAATATATGTGTAAGATCTAAATATATATGTGTAAGAAGCTGAATATATATGTGTAAGACGGAATATATATGTAATAGAACTGAATATAATGTGTAAGATCTAAATATATATGTCGTATAAGAACTGAATATATATGTGTAAGAACTGAATATATGCGTAAGAAAGCGAATATATATGCGTAAGAACGGAATATATATGTGTAAGAAACGGAATATATATGTGTAAGAACTGAAACATATATGCGTTAGAAGCTGAACATATATGCGTAAGAACTATATGTGTAAGAACTGAATATATATGCGTAAGAAACGGAATATATAGGCGTAAGAACTAAATATATATGTGTAAGAACTGAATATATGCGTAAGAACTGAATATATATGCGTTAAGACTGAATATATGCCTAATAACTGAATATATATGCGTAGAAACTGAATATATATGCGTAAGAACGGAATATATATGTGTAAGAACTGAATATGTATGTGTAAGAACTGAATATATATGCGTAAGAACTGAATATATATGCTTAAAAACGGAATATATATACGTAAGAACGGAATAGTATATGCGTAAGAACGGAATATATATGTGTAAGGAACTGAATATGTATGTGTAAGACTGAATACTATGCGTAAGAACTGAATACATATTTGTAAGAACTGAATATATATGTGTAAGAACGGAATATATATGTGTAAGAACTGAATATATATTTGTAAGAACGTGAATAAATATGTGTAAGAACAGAATATATTTGTAAGAACTGAATATATATGCGTAAGAACGGAATATATATGTGTAAGAACTGAAAATATATGTTTAAGAACTGAATATATATGTGTAAGAACTGAATATATATGCGTAAGTATGGAATATATATGCGTAAGAACGGAATATATATGCGTAAGAACGGAATATATATGCGTAAGAACGGAATATATATGCGTAAAACGGAATATATATGTGTAAGGACGGAATATATATGCGTAAGAATGGAATAGATATGTGTAAGAACGGAATATATATCTGTAAGAACTGAATATATATGTGTAAGAACTGAATATTCATGTGTTAGAACTGAATATATATGTGTAAGAACTGAATATATATGCGTAAGATCGGATATATATACGTAAGAACTGAATATATATCCGTAAGAACGGAATATATATGCGCAAAAACGGAATATAATTGTAAGAACTGAAGATATATGTGTGTAAGAACTGAAAATATAAGTGTAAAAAGCTGAATATATATCTGTAAGAAACTGAATATATATGTGTAAGAACTGAATATATATGCGTAAGAACTAAATATATATGCGTGAGAACGGAATATATATGCGTAAGAACGGAATATATATGCGTAAGAACGGGAATATATATGTGTAAGAAGCTGAAGTATATATGTGTAAGAACGGAATATATATGTGTAAAGAACTGAGTATATATGCGTAAGAACTGAATATATGCCTAAGAACTGAATATATATGCGTAAGAACTGAATATATATGCGTAAGAACGGAATATATATATGTGTAGAAGAACTGAATATGTATGTGTAAGAACTGAATATATATGCGTAAGAACTGAATATATATGCTTAAAAACGGAATATATATACGTAAGAACGGAATATATATGCGTAAGAACGGAATATATATGTGTAAGAACTGAATATGTATGTGTAAGAACTGAATATATATGCGTATGAACTGAATATATATGCGTAAGAACTGAATATATATGCGTTAGAACTATATATGCGTAAGAACTGAATATATATGCGTAAGAATTGAATATATATGCGTAAAAACTGAATATATATGCGTAAGAACGGAATATATGTGCGTAAGAACTGAATATATATGTGTAGAGAACAAAATTTTATATGCGTAAGAACTGAACATATATGTGTAAGTACTGAATATATATGTGTTAGAACTGAATATATACGTGTAAGAACTGAATATATATGTGTAAAAAACAGAATATATATGCATAGGAACTGTATATATATGTGTAAGAACTGAACATATATGCGTAAGAATGGAATATATACGCGTAAGAACGGAATATATATGCGTAAGACGGAATATATATGCGTAAGAACTGAATATATATGTGTAAGAACTGAATATATATGCGTAAGAACTGAATATATGCGTAAGAACTGAATATATATGTGTAAGAACTGAATAAAATATGTGTAAGAACGGAATATATATGTGTAAGAACTGAATATATATTTGTAAGAACTGAATATATATGTGTAAG
>JAWPHD010023753.1:0-21262 GCA_037043455.1 Cyrtodaria siliqua
CTACGCATATATATTCGGTTCTTACACATATATATTCAGTTCTTACGCCTATATATTCAGTTCTTACACATAATATATCAGTTCTTACACATATATATTCAGTTCTTACACATATATATTCAGTTCTTACACATATATATTCAGTCCTTACACATAAGTATTCAGTTCTTAGGCATATATATTCAGTTCTGATGCATATATATTCAGTTCTTATGATATATATTCAGTTCTTACGCATATATATCAGTTCTTACGCATATATTCAGTTCTTACGCATATATTCAGTTCTTACGCATATATATTCAGTTCCTACACATATATATTCAGTTCTTACATATATATATTCAGTTCTTACACATATATATTCAGTTCTTACGCATATGTATTCAGTTCTTACAGATATATATTCAGTTCTTACAGATATATATTCAGTTCTTACACATATATATTCAGTCTTACAGATATATATTCAGTTCTTACACATATATATCAGTTCTAACGCATATATATTCAGCTCTTTCGCATATATATTCAGTTTTTATGCATATATTCAGTTCTTACGCATATATATTCCGTTCTACGCATATATATTCCGTTCTTACGCATATATATTCAGTTCTTATGCATATATCAGTTCTTACACATATATATTCCGTTCTTATGCATATACATTGCGTTCTTAAGCATATATATTCAGTTCATACGCATATATATCAGTTCTTACGCATATATATTCGGTTCTCTACACATATATATTCGGTTCTTACACATATATTTCAGTTCTTATGCATATATTCAGTTCTATGCAATATATATTCAGTCTTCGGCTATGTATATATATTCAGTTCTTACGCCTATTTTCAGTTCTTACGCATATATATTCAGTTCTTACGCATATATATTCAGTTCTTTTGCATATTATTCAGTTCTTACCTTATATTCGTCTAACGCATATATATTCCGTTCTTACGCATATATATTCCGTTCTTATGCATATATATTCAGTTCTTACGCCTATATTCCAGTTCTTACGTATATATATTCAATTATTATGCTTATATATTCAGTTCTTACGCAAATATATTCCGTTCTTACGGATATATATTCCGTTCTTACGCATATATATTCAGTTCTTACGCATGTATATTCATTTCTTACACATATATATTCAGTCTTACGCATATATATTCAGTTTCTTACGCATATATATTCAGTTCTTACGCATATATATTCCATTCTTACGAATATATATTCAGTTCTTACACATAAATATTCAGTTCTTACGCATATATATTCAGTTCTAACACATATATATTCAGTTATTACGCATATATATTCTCTTCTTACTCATATATATTCAGTTATTACGCAATATATTCAGTTCTTACACATATATTCAGTTCTTACGCATATATATTCAGTTATTACGCATATATTCAGTTCTTATGCATATAATAATATATCAGTTCTTACGTATAATATTCTGTTCTTACGCATATATATTCAGTTCTTACGCATATATATTCAGTTCTTAGCATATATATTCAGTTCTTGCACATATATATTCAGTTCTTACACATATATATTCAGTTCTTACACATATATATTCAGTCTTACGCTTATATATTCAGTTCTTTTGCATATATATTCAGTTCTTACGCATATATATTCCGTTCTAACGCATATATATTCAGTTTCTTATGCATATATAGTTCTTACGCCTATATTCAGTTTTTACGTATATATATTCAGTTCTTACGCATATATATTCTCTTCTTACTCATATATATTCTGTTATTACGCATATATATTCAGTTCTTACACATATATTCAGTTCTTACGCAAATATATTCAGTTCTTTCGCATATATATTTAGTTCTAACACATATTTATTCAGTTCTTACGCATATATATTCTCTTCTTACTCATATATATTCTGTTATTACTCATATATATTCAGTTCTTACACATATATTCAGGTCTTACGCATATATATTCAGTTATTACGCATATATTCAGTTCTTATGCATATAATAATTATATTCAGTTCTTAAGCATATATTCTGTTCTTACGCATATATATTCAGTTCTTACGCATATATATTCAGTTCTTACGCATATATATTCAGTTCTTACACATATATATTCAGTTCTTACACATATATATTCAGTTCTTACACATATATATTCAGTTCTTACACATATATATTCAGTTCTTACACATATATATTCAGTTCTTACGCAAATATATTCAGTTCTTTCGCATATCTATTCAGTTCTTACGTATATATATTCGGTTCTTACGCATATATTCAGTTCTTATGCATATATATTCAGTTCTTACAGATATATATTCAGTTCTTACACATATATATTCAGTTCTTACACATATATATTCAGTTCTTACACATATATATTCAGTTCCTACACATATATATTCAGTTCTTACGCAAATATATTCAGTTCTTTCGCATATATATTCAGTTCTTACGTATATATATTCGGTTCTTACGCATATATTCAGTTCTTATGCATATATATTCAGTTCTTACACATATATATTCAGTTCTTACACATATATATTCAGTTCTTACACATATATATTCAGTCCTTACACATAAGTATTCAGTTCTTAGGCATATATATTCAGTTCTAACAAATATATATTCAGTTCTTACGCATATATATTCTCTTCTTACGCATATATATTCAGTTCTTACGCATATATATTCAGTTCTTACACATATATTCAGTTCTTACGCAAATATATTCAGTTCTTTCGCATATATATTCAGTTCTTATGCATATATATTCTCTTCTTAAGCATATATATTCAGTTCTTACGCATATATTCAGTTCTTATGCATATATATTCAGTTCTTACGCATATATTCTGTTCTTAGGGAATATATATTCAGTTCTTACGCATATATATTCAGTTCTTACGCATATATATTCAGTTCTTAAACATATATATTCAGTTCTTACACATATATATTCAGTTCTTACACATATATATTCAGTTCTTACGCATATATATTCAGATCTTTTGCATATATATTCAGTTCTTACGCATATATATTCAGTTCTAACGCATATATATTCCGTTCTTACGCATATATATTCCGTTCATATGCATATATATTCAGTTCTTACGCCTATATTCAGTTCTTACGTATATATATTCGGTTCTTACGCATATATTCAGTTCTTATGCATATATATTCAGTTCTTGCACATATATATTCAGTTCTTACACATATATATTCAGTTCTTACACTTATATATTCAGTTCTTACGCATATATATTCAGTTCTTTTGCATATATATTCAGTTCTTACGCATATATATTCCGTTCTAACGCATATATATTCCGTTCTTACACATATATATTCCGTTCTTATGCATATATATTCAGTTCTTACGCCTATATTCAGTTCTTACGTATATATATTCGGTTCTTACGCATATATTCAGTTCTTATGCATATATTCAGTTCTTACGCATATATATTCAGTTCTTACGCATATATATTTAGTTCTAACGCATATATATTCAATTATTATGCATATATATTCAGTTCTTACGCATATATATTCAGTTATTACACATATATATTCCATTCTTAGGAATATATATTCAGTTCCTACGCAAATATATATTCAGTTCTTACGCATATATATTTAGTTCTTACGCATATATATTCAGTTCTTATGCATTTATTCAGTTCTTACGCATATATATTCCGTTCTTACGCATATATATTCAGTTCTTACGCATATATTCAGTTCCTACGCATATATATTGAGTTCTTATGCATATATATTCAGTTCTTACACATATATATTCAGTTCTGACACATATATATTCAGTTCTTTCGCATATATATTCAGTTCTTACGCATATATATTCTCTTCTTACGCATATATATTCAGTTCTTACACATATATATTCATTTCTTACATATATATATTCAGTTCTTACACATATATATTCAGTTCTTACGCATATATATTCAGTTCTTACACATATATATTCAGTTCTTACACATATATATTCAGTTCTTACACATATATTCAGTTCTTACGCAAATATATTCAGTTCTTTCGCATATATATTCAGTTCTAACACATATATATTCAGTTCTTGCGCATATATATTCTCTTCTTACTGATATATATTCAGTTATTACGCATATATATTCAGTTCTTACACATATATTCAGGTCTTACGCATATATATTCAGTTATTACGCATATCATCAGTTCTTATGCATATAATAATTATATTCAGTTCTTACGCATATATTCTGTTCTTACGCATATATATTCAGTTTTTACGCATATATATTCAGTTCTTACGCATATATATTCAGTTCTTACACATATATATTCAGTTCTTACACATATATATTCAGGTCATACACATATATATTCAGTTCTTACACATATATATTCAGTTCTTACACATATATATTCAGTTCTTACGCAAATATATTCAGTTCTTTCGCATATATATTCAGTTCTTACGTATATATATTCGGTTCTACGCATATATTCAGTTCTTATGCATATATATTCAGTTCTTACACATATATATTCAGTTCTTACGCATATATATTCTCTTTTTACGCATATATATTCAGTTCTTACGCATATATATTCAGTTCTTACAGATATATATTCAGTTCTTACACATATATATTCATTTCTTACACATATATATTCAGTTCTTACACATATATATTCAGTTCTTACACATATATATTCAGTTCTTACGCAAATATATTCAGTTCTTTCGCATATATATTCAGTTCTTACGTATATATAATCGGTTCTTACGCATATATTTAGTTCTTATGCATATATATTCAGTTCTTACACATATATATTCAGTTCTTACACATATATATTCAGTCCTTACACATAAGTATTCAGTTCTTAGGCATATATATTCAGTTCTAACACATATATATTCAGTTCTTACGCATATATATTCTCTTATTACGCATATATATTCAGTTCTTACGCATATATATTCAGTTCTTACACATATATTCAGTTCTTACGCATATATATTCAGTTCTTAAACATATATATTCAGTTCTTACACATATATATTCAGTTCTTACACATATATATTCAGTTCTTACGCATATATATTCAGATCTTTTGCATATATATTCAGTTCTTACGCATATATATTCAGTTCTAACGCATATATATTCCGTTCTTACGCATATATATTCCGTTCATATGCATATATATTCAGTTCTTACGCCTATATTCAGTTCTTACGTATATATATTCGGTTCTTACGCATATATTCAGTTCTTATGCATATATATTCAGTTCTTGCACATATATATTCAGTTCTTACACATATATATTCAGTTCTTACACTTATATATTCAGTTCTTACGCATATATATTCAGTTCTTTTGCATATATATTCAGTTCTTACGCATATATATTCCGTTCTAACGCATATATATTCCGTTCTTACACATATATATTCCGTTCTTATGCATATATATTCAGTTCTTACGCCTATATTCAGTTCTTACGTATATATATTCGGTTCTTACGCATATATTCAGTTCTTATGCATATATTCAGTTCTTACGCATATATATTCAGTTCTTACGCATATATATTTAGTTCTAACGCATATATATTCAATTATTATGCATATATATTCAGTTCTTACGCATATATATTCAGTTATTACACATATATATTCCATTCTTAGGAATATATATTCAGTTCCTACGCAAATATATATTCAGTTCTTACGCATATATATTTAGTTCTTACGCATATATATTCAGTTCTTATGCATTTATTCAGTTCTTACGCATATATATTCCGTTCTTACGCATATATATTCAGTTCTTACGCATATATTCAGTTCCTACGCATATATATTGAGTTCTTATGCATATATATTCAGTTCTTACACATATATATTCAGTTCTTACACATATATATTCAGTTCTTTCGCATATATATTCAGTTCTTACGCATATATATTCTCTTCTTACGCATATATATTCAGTTCTTACACATATATATTCATTTCTTACATATATATATTCAGTTCTCACACATATATATTCAGTTATTACGCATATATATTCAGTTCTTAAGCATATATTCAGTTCTTACGCATATATATTCAGTTATTATGCATATATATTCAGTTCTTACACATATATATTCAGTTCTGACACATATATATTCAGTTCTTTCGCATATATATTCAGTTCTTACGCATATATATTCTCTTCTTACGCATATATATTCAGTTCTTACACATATATATTCATTTCTTACATATATATATTCAGTTCTTACACATATATATTCAGTTCTTACGCATATATATTCAGTTCTTACACATATATATTCAGTTCTTACACATATATATTCAGTTCTTACACATATATTCAGTTCTTACGCAAATATATTTAGTTCTTTCGCATATATATTCAGTTCTAACACATATATATTCAGTTCTTGCGCATATATATTCTCTTCTTACTGATATATATTCAGTTATTACGCATATATATTCAGTTCTTACACATATATTCAGGTCTTACGCATATATATTCAGTTATTACGCATATCATCAGTTCTTATGCATATAATAATTATATTCAGTTCTTACGCATATATTCTGTTCTTACGCATATATATTCAGTTTTTACGCATATATATTCAGTTCTTACGCATATATATTCAGTTCTTACACATATATATTCAGTTCTTACACATATATATTCAGGTCATACACATATATATTCAGTTCTTACACATATATATTCAGTTCTTACACATATATATTCAGTTCTTACGCAAATATATTCAGTTCTTTCGCATATATATTCAGTTCTTACGTATATATATTCGGTTCTACGCATATATTCAGTTCTTATGCATATATATTCAGTTCTTACACATATATATTCAGTTCTTACGCATATATATTCTCTTTTTACGCATATATATTCAGTTCTTACGCATATATATTCAGTTCTTACAGATATATATTCAGTTCTTACACATATATATTCATTTCTTACACATATATATTCAGTTCTTACACATATATATTCAGTTCTTACACATATATATTCAGTTCTTACGCAAATATATTCAGTTCTTTCGCATATATATTCAGTTCTTACGTATATATAATCGGTTCTTACGCATATATTTAGTTCTTATGCATATATATTCAGTTCTTACACATATATATTCAGTTCTTACACATATATATTCAGTCCTTACACATAAGTATTCAGTTCTTAGGCATATATATTCAGTTCTAACACATATATATTCAGTTCTTACGCATATATATTCTCTTATTACGCATATATATTCAGTTCTTACGCATATATATTCAGTTCTTACACATATATTCAGTTCTTACGCAAATATATTCAGTTCTTTCGCGTATATATACAGTTCTTACGCATATATATTCTCTTCTTACGCATATATATTCAGTTCTTACGCATATATTCAGTTCTTATGCATATATATTCAGTTCTTACGCATATATTCTGTTCTTATGCATATATATTCAGTTCTTACGCCTACATTCAGTTCTTACGTATATATATTCGGTTCTTACGCATATATTCAGTTCTTATGCATATATATTCAGTTCTTGCACATATATATTCAGTTCTTAAACATATATATTCAGTTCTTACAATTATATATTCAGTTCTAACGCATATATATTCAGTTCTTTTGCATATATATTCAGTTCTTACGCATATATATTCCGTTCTAACGCATATATATTCCGTTCTTACGCAAATATATTCCGTTCTTATGCATATATATTTAGTTCTTACGCCTATATTCAGTTCTTACGTATATATATTCGGTTCTTACGCATATATTCAGTTCTTATGCATATATTCAGTTCTTACGCATATATATTCAGTTCTTACGCATATATATTTAGTTCTAACGCATATATATTCAATTATTATGCATATAAATTCAATTCTTACGCATATATATTCAGTTATTACACATATATATTCCGTTCTTACGCATATATATTCCGTTCTTACGGATATATATTCCGTTCTTACGCATATATATTCAGTTCTTACGCATATATATTCAATTCTTACGCATATATATTCAGATCTTACGCATATATATTCAGTTCTTACGCATATATATTCAGTTCTTACGCATATATATTCAGTTCTTACGCATATATATTCCATTCTAAGGAATATATATTCAGTTCTTACGCAAATATATATTCAGTTCTTACGCATATATATTTAGTTCTTACGCATATATATTCAGTTCTTATGCATTTATTCAGTTCTTACGCATATATATTCCGATCTTACGCATATATATTCAGTTCTTACGCATATATTCAGTTCTTACGCATATATATTCAGTTCTTATGCATATATATTCAGTTCTTACACATATATATTCAGTTCTTACACATATATATTCAGTTCTTTCGCATATATATTCAGTTCTTACGCAAATATATTCTCTTCTTACGCATATATATTCAGTTCTTACACATATATATTCATTTCTTACATATGTATATTCAGTTCTTACACATATACAGTTCTTACGCATATATATTCAGTTCTTACACATATATATTCATTTCTTACATATATATATTCAGTTCTTACACATATATATTCAGTTCTTACGCAAAAACATTCAGTTCTTTCGCATATATATTCAGTTCTTACGTATATATAATCGGTTCTTACGCATATATTTAGTTCTTATGCATATATATTCAGTTCTTACACATATATATTCAGTTCTTACACATATATATTCAGTTCTTACACATATATATTCAGTCCTTACACATAAGTATTCAGTTCTTAGGCATATATATTCAGTTCTAACACATATATATTCAGTTCTTAAGCATATATATTCTCTTCTTACGCATATATATTCAGTTCTTACGCATATATATTCAGTTCTTACACATATATTCAGTTCTTACGCAAATATATTCAGTTCTTTCGCCTATATATTCAGTTCTTACGCATATATATTCTCTTCTTACGCATATATATTCAGTTCTTACGCATATATTCAGTTCTTATGCATATATATTCAGTTCTTACGCATATATTCTGTTCTTACGCATATATATTCAGTTCTTACGCATATATATTCAGTTCTTACGCATATATATTCAGTTCTTACACATATATATTCAGTTCTTACACATATATATTCAGTTCTTACACATATATATTCAGTTCTTACGCATATATATTCAGTTCTTTTGCATATATATTCAGTACTTACGCATATATATTCCGTTCTAACGCATATATATTCCGTTCTTATGCATATATATTCCGTTATTATGCATATATATTTAGTTCTTACGCCTATATTCAGTTCTTACGTATATATATTCGTTTCTTACGCATATATTCAGTTCTTATGCATATATATTCAGTTCTTGCACATATATATTCAGTTCTTACACATATATATTCAGTTCTTACACTTATATATTCAGTTCTTACGCATATATATTCAGTTCTTTTGCATATATATTCAGTTCTTACGCATATATATTCCATTCTAACGCATATATATTCAGTTCTTTTGCATATATATTCAGTACTTACGCATATATATTCCGTTCTAACGCATATATATTCAGTTCTTACACATATATATTCAGTTCTTACACATATATATTCAGTTCTTACACATATATATTCAGTTCTTACGCATATATATTCAGTTCTTTTGCATATATATTCAGTACTTACGCATATATATTCCGTTCTAACGCATATATATTCCGTTCATACGCATATATATTCCGTTCTTATGCATATATATTCAGTTCTTACGCCTATATTCAGTTCTTACGTATATATATTCGGTTCTTACGCATATATTCAGTTCTTATGCATATATTCAGTTCTTACGCATATATATTCAGTTCTTACGCATATATATTTAGTTCTAACGCATATATATTCAATTATTATGCATATATATTCAGTTCTTACGCATATATATTCAGTTATTACACATATATATTCCGTTCTTACGCATTTATATTCCGTTCGTACGGATATATTCCGTTCTTACGCTTATATATTCAGTTCTTACGCATATATATTCAGTTCTTACGCATATATATTCAGATCTTACGCATATATATTCATTTCTTACGCATATATATTCAGTTCTTACGCATATATATTCAGTTCTTACGCATATATATTCCATTCTTACGAATATATATTCAGTTCTTACACATAAATATTCAGTTCTTAAACACATAAAATATATTCAGTTCTTACGCATATATATTCCGTTCTTACGCATATATATTCAGTTCTTACGCATATATATTCAGTTCTTACGCAAATATATATTCAGTTCTTACGCATATATATTTAGTTCTTACGCATATATATTCAGTTCTTATGCATTTATTCAGTTCTTACGCATATATATTCCTTTCTTATGCATATATATTCAGTTCTTACGCATATATATTCCATTCTAACGCATATATATTCAGTTCTTTTGCATATATATTCAGTTCTTATGCATTTATTCAGTTCTTACGCATATATATTCCGTTCTTATGCATATATATTCAGTTCTTATGCATTTATTCAGTTCTTACGCATATATATTCTGTTCTTATGCATATATATTCAGTTCTTACGCATATATATTCCATCCTAACGCATATATATTCAGTTCTTTTGCATATATATTCAGTACTTACGCATATATATTCCGTTCTAACGCATATATATTCAGTTCTTACACATATATATTCAGTTCTTACACATATATATTCAGTTCTTACACATATATATTCAGTTCTTACGCATATATATTCAGTTCTTTTGCATATATATTCAGTACTTACGCATATATATTCCGTTCTAACGCATATATATTCCGTTCATACGCATATATATTCCGTTCTTATGCATATATATTCAGTTCTTACGCCTATATTCAGTTCTTACGTATATATATTCGGTTCTTACGCATATATTCAGTTCTTATGCATATATTCAGTTCTTACGCATATATATTCAGTTCTTACGCATATATATTTAGTTCTAACGCATATATATTCAATTATTATGCATATATATTCAGTTCTTACGCATATATATTCAGTTATTACACATATATATTCCGTTCTTACGGATATATTCCGTTCTTACGCATATATATTCAGTTCTTACGCATATATATTCAGTTCTTACGCATATATATTCAGATCTTACGCATATATATTCAGTTCTTACGCATATATATTCAGTTCTTACGCATATATATTCAGTTCTTACGCATATATATTCCATTCTTACGAATATATATTCAGTTCTTACACATAAATATTCAGTTCTTAAAACACATAACATATATTCAGTTCTTACGCATATATATTCCGTTCTTACGCATATATATTCCGTTCTTACGCATATATATTCAGTTCTTACGCAAATATATATTCAGTTCTTACGCATATATATTTAGTTCTTACGCATATATATTCAGTTCTTATGCATTTATTCAGTTCTTACGCATATATATTCCGTTCTTATGCATATATATTCAGTTCTTACACATATATATTCAGTTATTACACATATATATTCAGTTCTTTCGCATATATATTCAGTTCTTACGCATATATATTCAGTTCGTATGCATGTATGCATATATTTAGTTCTTACGCATATATATTCCGTTTTTACGCATATATATTCAGTTCTTACGCATATATTCAGTTCTTACGCATATATTCAGTTTTTATGCATATATATTCAGTTCTTACGCATATATATTCAGTTCTTATGCATTTATTCAGTTCTTACGCATATATATTCCGTTCGTACGCATATATATTCAGTTCTTACGCATATATTCAGTTCTTACGCATATATATTCATTTCTTATGCATATATATTCAGTTCTTACACATATATATTCAGTTCTTACACATAGATATTCAGTTCTTTCGCATATATATTCAGTTCTGACGCATATATATTCTCTTCTTACGCATATATATTCAGTTCATACACATATTTATTCAGTTCTTACATATATATATTCAGTTCTGACACATTTATATTCCGTTCTTACGCATATATATTCAGTTCTTACACATATATATTCAGTTCTGACACATATATATTCAGTTCTTACACATATATATTCTGTTCTTACGCATATATATTCAGCTCTTTCGCATATATATTCAGTTCTTACGCATATATATTCAGTTCTTATGCATATATTCTGTTCTTACGCATATATATTCCGTTCTTACGCATATATATTCAGTTCTTACACATATATTCAGTTCTTACGCATATATTCAGTTTTTATGCATATATATTCAGTTCTTACGCATATATTCAGTTCTTACGCATATATATTCAGTTCTTACAAATATATATTCCGTTCTTACGCATATACATTGCGTTCTTACGCATATATATTCAGTTCTTACGCATATATTCGGTTCTAACACATATATATTCAGTTCTTACACATATATATTCAGTTCTTACGCATACATATTGAGTTCTTACTCATATATATTCAGTTCTTACGCATATATATTCAGTTCTTACGCCTATATTCAGTTCCTACGCATATATATTCGGTTCTTACACATATATATTCAGTCCTACGCCTATATATTCAGTTCTTAAACATATATATTCAGTTCTTACACATATATATTCAGTTCTTACACATATATATTCAGTCCTTACACATAAGTATTCAGTTCTTAGGCATATATATTCAGTTCTGATGCATATATATTCAGTTCTTATGCATATATATTCAGTTCTTACGCATATATATTCTCTTCTTACGCATATATATTCAGTTATTACGCATATATTCAGTTCTTATGCATATAATAATTATATTCAGTTCTTACGCATATATTCTGTTCTTACGCATATATTCAGTTCTTACGCATATATATTCAGTTCTTACGCATATATATTCAGTTCTTACACATATATATTCAGTTCTTACAAATATATATTCAGTTCTTACACATATATATTCAGTTCTTACGCATATATATTCAGTTCTTTAGCATATATATTCAGTTCTTACGCATATATATTCAGTTCTATTGCATATATATTCCGTTCTTATGCATATATATTCAGTTCTTACGCCTATATTCAGTTTTAACGTATATATATTCGGTTCTTACGCATATATTCAGTTCTTATGCATATATATTCAGTTCTTACACATATATATTCAGTTCTTACACATATATATTCAGTTCTTACACATATATATTCAGTTCTTACGCATATATATTCAGTTCTTACGCATACATATTCAGTTCTTACACATATATTCAGTTCTTACGAAAATATATTCAGTTCTTTCGCATATATATTCAGTTCTTACGTATATATATTCGGTTCTTACGCATATATTCAGTTCTTACGCATATATATTCAGTTCTTACACACATATATTCAGTTCTTACACATATATATTCAGTTCTTACACATATATATTCAGTTCTTACGCATATATATTCAGTTCTAACACATCTATATTCAGTTCTTACGCATATATATTCTCTTCTTACGCATATATATTCAGTTCTTACGCATATATATTCAGTTCTTACGCATATATTCTGTTCTTACGCATATATATTCAGTTCTTACGCATATATATTCAGTTCTTACACATATATATTCAGTTCTTACACATATATATTCAGTTCTTACACATATATATTCAGTTCTTACGCATATATATTCAGTTCTTTTGCATATATATTCAGTTCTTACGCATATATATTCCGTTCTAACGCATATATATTCCGTTCTTACGCATATATATTCCGTTCTTATGCATATATATTCAGTTCTTACGCCTATATTCAGTTCTTAAGTATATATATTCGGTTCTTACGCATATATTCAGTTCTTATGCATATCATATCAGCTCTTGCACATATATATTCAGTTCTTACACATATATAATCAGTTCTTACACTTATATATTCAGTTCTTACGCATATATATTCAGTTCTTTTGCATATATATTCAGTTCTTACGCATATATATTCCGTTCTAACGCATATATATTCCATTATTACGCATATATATTCCATTCTTATGCATATATATTCAGTTCTTACGCCTATATTCAGTTCTTACGTATATATATTCGGTTCTTACACATATATATTCAGTTCTGACACATATATATTCAGTTCTTACACATATATATATTCTGTTCTTACGCATATATATTCAGCTCTTTCGCATATATATTCAGTTCTTACGCATATATATTCAGTTCTTATGCATATATTCAGTTCTTACGCATATATATTCCGTTCTTACGCATATATATTCAGTTCTTACGCATATATTTAGTTCTTACGCATATATTCAGTTTTTATGCATATATATTCAGTTCTTACGCATATATTCAGTTCTTACGCATATATATTCAGTTCTTACAAATATATATTCCGTTCTTACGCATATATATTGCGTTCTTACGCATATATATTCAGTTCTTACGCGAATATGTTCAGTTCTTACGCATATATTCTGTTCCAACACATATATATTCAGTTCTTACACATATATATTCAGTTCTTACATATACATATTGAGTTCTTACGCATATATATTCAGTTCTTACGCATATATATTCAGTTCTGACATATATATTCAGTTCTTACACATATATATTCAGTATTACGCATAAATATTCAGTTCTTTCGCATATATATTCAGTTCTTACGCATATATGTTCTCTTCTTACGCATATATATTCAGTTCTTATGCATATATTCAGTTATTATGCATATATATTCAGTTCTTACGCCTATATTCAGTTCCTACGCATATATATTCGGTTCTTACACATATATATTCAGTTCTTACGCCTATATATTCAGTTCTTACACATATATATTCAGTTCTTACACATATATATTCAGTTCTTACACATATATATTCAGTCCTTACACATAAGTATTCAGTTCTTAGGCATATATATTCAGTTCTGATGCATATATATTCAGTTCTTATGCATATATATTCAGTTCTTATGCATTTATTCCGTTCTTACGTATATATATTCAGTTCTTAAGCATATATTCAGTTCTTACGCATATATATTCAGTTCTTACGCATATATATTCAGTTCTTACACATATATATTCAGTTCTTACATATATATATTCAGTTCTTACACATATATATTCAGTTCTTACGCATATGTATTCAGTTCTTACAGATATATATTCAGTTCTTACAGATATCTATTCAGTTCTTACACATATATATTCAGTTCTTACAGATATATATTCAGTTCTTACACATATATATTCAGTTCTAACGCATATATATTCAGCTCTTTCGCATATATATTCAGTTTTTATGCATATATTCAGTTCTTACGCATATATATTCCGTTCTTACGCATATATATTCAGTTCTTATACATATATTCAGTTCTTACACATATATATTCCGTTCTTACGCATATACATTGCGTTCTTAAGCATATATATTCAGTTCATACGCATATATATTCGGTTCTTACACATATATATTCGGTTCTTACACATATATATTCAGTTCTTATGCATATATTCAGTTCTTATGCATATATATTCAGTCTTACGCCTATGTATATATATTCAGTTCTTACGCTTATATTCAGTTCTTACGCATATATATTCAGTTCTTACGCATATATATTCAGTTCTTTTGCATATATATTCAGTTCTTACGCATATATATTCCGTTCTAACGCATATATATTCCGTTCTTACGCATATATATTCCGTTCTTATGCATATATATTCAGTTCTTACGCCTATATTCAGTTCTTACGTATATATATTCGGTTCTTACGTATATATTCAGTTCTTATGCATATTTTCATTTCTTACGCATATATATTCTCTTCTTACGCATATATATTCAGTTCTGATGCATATATTCAGTTCTTAAGCATATATATTCAGTTCTTACGCATATTTTCAGTTCTTACGCATATATATTCAGTTCTTACGCATATATATTCAGTTCTTACGCATATATATTCCGTTCTTATGCATATATATTCAGTTCTTACGCCTATATTCAGTTTTAACGTATATATATTCGGTTCTTACGCATATATTCAGTTCTTATGCATATATATTCAGTTCTTACACATATATATTCAGTTCTTACACATATATATTCAGTTCTTACACATATATATTCAGTTCTTACGCATATATATTCAGTTCTTACGCATACATATTCAGTTCTTACACATATATTCAGTTCTTACGAAAATATATTCAGTTCTTTCGCATATATATTCAGTTCTTACGTATATATATTCGGTTCTTACGCATATATTCAGTTCTTACGCATATATATTCAGTTCTTACACATATATATTCAGTTCTTACACATATATATTCAGTTCTTACACATATATATTCAGTTCTTACGCATATATATTCAGTTCTAACACATCTATATTCAGTTCTTACGCATATATATTCTCTTCTTACGCATATATATTCAGTTCTTACGCATATATATTCAGTTCTTACGCATATATTCTGTTCTTACGCATATATATTCAGTTCTTACGCATATATATTCAGTTCTTACACATATATATTCAGTTCTTACACATATATATTCAGTTCTTACACATATATATTCAGTTCTTACGCATATATATTCAGTTCTTTTGCATATATATTCAGTTCTTACGCATATATATTCCGTTCTAACGCATATATATTCCGTTCTTACGCATATATATTCCGTTCTTATGCATATATATTCAGTTCTTACGCCTATATTCAGTTCTTACGTATATATATTCGGTTCTTACGCATATATTCAGTTCTTATGCATATCATATCAGCTCTTGCACATATATATTCAGTTCTTACACATATATAATCAGTTCTTACACTTATATATTCAGTTCTTACGCATATATATTCAGTTCTTTTGCATATATATTCAGTTCTTACGCATATATATTCCGTTCTAACGCATATATATTCCGTTCTTACGCATATATATTCCATTCTTATGCATATATATTCAGTTCTTACGCCTATATTCAGTTCTTACGTATATATATTCGGTTCTTACACATATATATTCAGTTCTGACACATATATATTCAGTTCTTACACATATATATATTCTGTTCTTACGCATATATATTCAGCTCTTTCGCATATATATTCAGTTCTTACGCATATATATTCAGTTCTTATGCATATATTCAGTTCTTACGCATATATATTCCGTTCTTACGCATATATATTCAGTTCTTACGCATATATTTAGTTCTTACGCATATATTCAGTTTTTATGCATATATATTCAGTTCTTACGCATATATTCAGTTCTTACGCATATATATTCAGTTCTTACAAATATATATTCCGTTCTTACGCATATATATTGCGTTCTTACGCATATATATTCTGTTCTTACGCGAATATGTTCAGTTCTTACGCATATATTCTGTTCTAACACATATATATTCAGTTCTTACACATATATATTCAGTTCTTACATATACATATTGAGTTCTTACGCATATATATTCAGTTCTTACGCATATATATTCAGTTCTGACACATATATTCAGTTCTTACACATATATATTCAGTATTACGCATAAATATTCAGTTCTTTCGCATATATATTCAGTTCTTACGCATATATGTTCTCTTCTTACGCATATATATTCAGTTCTTATGCATATATTCAGTTATTATGCATATATATTCAGTTCTTACGCCTATATTCAGTTCCTACGCATATATATTCGGTTCTTACACATATATATTCAGTTCTTACGCCTATATATTCAGTTCTTACACATATATATTCAGTTCTTACACATATATATTCAGTTCTTACACATATATATTCAGTTCTTACACATATATATTCAGTCCTTACACATAAGTATTCAGTTCTTAGGCATATATATTCAGTTCTGATGCATATATATTCAGTTCTTATGCGTATATATTCAGTTCTTATGCATTTATTCCGTTCTTACGTATATATATTCAGTTCTTAAGCATATATTCAGTTCTTACGCATATATATTCAGTTCTTACGCATATATATTCAGTTCTTACACATATATATTCAGTTCTTACATATATATATTCAGTTCTTACACATATATATTCAGTTCTTACGCATATGTATTCAGTTCTTACAGATATATATTCAGTTCTTACAGATATCTATTCAGTTCTTACACATATATATTCAGTTCTTACAGATATATATTCAGTTCTTACACATATATATTCAGTTCTAACGCATATATATTCAGCTTTTTCGCATATATATTCAGTTTTTATGCATATATTCAGTTCTTACGCATATATATTCCGTTCTTACGCATATATATTCAGTTCTTATACATATATTCAGTTCTTACACATATATATTCCGTTCTTACGCATATACATTGCGTTCTTAAGCATATATATTCAGTTCATACGCATATATATTCAGTTCTTACGCATATATATTCGGTTCTTACACATATATATTCGGTTCTTACACATATATATTCAGTTCTTATGCATATATTCAGTTCTTATGCATATATATTCAGTCTTACGCCTATGTATATATATTCAGTTCTTACGCCTATATTCAGTTCTTACGCATATATATTCAGTTCTTACGCATATATATTCAGTTCTTTTGCATATATATTCAGTTCTTACGCATATATATTCCGTTCTAACGCATATATATTCCGTTCTTACGCATATATATTCCGTTCTTATGCATATATATTCAGTTCTTACGCCTATATTCAGTTCTTACGTATATATATTCGGTTCTTACGTATATATTCAGTTCTTATGCATATTTTCATTTCTTACGCATATATATTCTCTTCTTACGCATATATATTCAGTTCTGATGCATATATTCAGTTCTTACGCATATATATTCAGTTCTTACGCATATTTTCAGTTCTTATGCATATATATTCAGTTCTTACACATATATATTCAGTTCTTACGCATATATATTCAGTTCTTACACATATATATTCAGTTCTTACGCATATATATTCAGTTCTTACGCATATATATTCAGTTCTTACGCATATATATTCAGTTCTTACACATATATATTCAGTTCTTAAGCATATATATTCCGTTCTTACGCATATATATTTCGTTCTTACGCATATATATTACGTTCTTACGCATATATATTCAATTCTTACGCCTATATATTCCCTTCTTACGCATATATATTCAGTTCTTACGCATATCTATTCAGTTCTGACGCATATTTTCAGTTCTTACGCATATATATTGAGTTCTTACGCATATATATTCAGTACTTACACATATATATTCAGTTCTTACGCATATATATTCCGTTCTTACGCATATATATTCCGTTCTTACGCATATATATTCAATTCCTACGCCTATATATTCCCTTCTTACGCATATATATTCAGTTCTTACGCATATCTATTCAGTTCTGACGCATATTTTCAGTTCTTACGCATATATATTCAGTTCTTACGCATATATATTCAGTACTTACACATATATATTCAGTTCTTACGCATATATAATCCGTTCTTACGCATATATATTCCGTTCTTACGCATATATATTCAGTTCTTACGCATATATTCAGTTCTTACGCCTATATATTCAATTCATACGCATATATTCAGTTCTTACGCATATATATTGAGTTCTTACGCATATATATTCAGTACTTACACATATATATTCAGTTCTTACGCATATATATTCAGTTCTTACGCATATATATTCAGTTCTTACGCTTATATATTCAGTTCTTACGCATATATATTCAGTTCTTACACATATATATTCAATTCTTACACATATATATTCAGTCCTTACACATATGTATTCAGTTTTTACGCATATATTTTCAGTTCTTACGCATATATATTCAGTTCTTACGCATATATATTCAGTTATTACGCATATATATTCCGTTCTTACGCATATATATTCCATTCTTACGCATACATATTCAGTTCTTACACATATATTCAGTTCTTACGCATATATATTCCGTTCTTACGCGTATATATTCAGTTCTTACGCATATAATCAGTTCTTACGCATATATATTCAGTTCTTAAGCATATATATTCAGTTCTTACACATATAGTCAGTTCTTACGAATATATATTCAGTTCTTACGCATATATATTCAGTTCTGACGCATATATATTCAATTCTTTCGCATATATATTCAGTTCTTACGCATATATATTCAGTTCTTTCGCATATATATTCAGTTCTTACGGATATATATTCAGTTCTTACGCATATATATTCAGTTATTACGCATATATATTCAGTTATTACACATATATATTCCGTTCTTGCGCATATATATTCCGTTCTTACGCATATATATTCCGTTCTTACGCATATATATATTCCATTCTTACGCATATATATTCTGTTCTTACGCATATATATTCAGTTCTTACGCATATATATTCCGTTCTTAGGCATATATGTTCAGTTCTTACGCATATATTCAGTTCTTACGCATATATATTCAATTCTTACGCTTATATATTCTCTTCTTACGCATATATATTCAATTATTACACATATATTCAGGTCTTACGCATATATATTCGGTTCTTACGCATATATTCGGTTTTTATGCATATATTCAGTTATTACGCATATATATTCAGTTCTTACGCATATATATTTAGTTCTTACGCATATATTCAGTTCATACGTATATATATTCAGTTACTACGCATATATATTCATTAATTACACATATATATTCCGTTCTTACGCATATATATTCCATTCTTACGCATATATATTCCGTTCTAACGGATATATATTCCGTTCTTACGCATATATATTCAGTTCTTACGCATATATATTCAGTTCTTACGCATCAGTTCTTACGCATATATATTCAGTTCTTACGCATATATATTCAGTTCTTAAGCATATATATTCTGTTCTTACGCATATAAATTCAGTAATTACACATATATATTCAGTCCTTACACATATGTATTCAGTTTTTCCAGTAATTCCGTTCTTACGCATATATATTCAGTTCTTACACATATATATTCAGTCATTA
>JAWPHD010023754.1:0-21261 GCA_037043455.1 Cyrtodaria siliqua
CCTAAAGAAACATTAAGAGCATGGTGGGGGAACGGTGGGGGCAGAGGCGGTCTGGAATTTATCTAGACAAACCACAATCCAAATAGATCCAGGTTTTAACAAGAATGTCCGCAATTCGAGGTTGGTGAGTATTTTTTCGAGGATTTAATAGGCGAGCGCCCTAAAAACCTTCCTCTCCCACCGGAACCTACTCAAACCAAGACACAGAAGGGTGACAATGCCAAGTTTGTTTTACTTCTGAATTCCGAATTCCGAAGTTTGAAGTCTGATAGATTGCACGCGGCTATAGGTGAGCTATAATTTAATTCCGTAATAAGGCCAAACACAAAACTATGTGTGTTTAGGCATGGCTCTATATTTCAATTTTCATCCCAGGTTTAGAGTTACATGCCAGAAAATAGTAGGTAGGGTAGGTACGGATTTATTTTCATATACATTTTATGTATTTATTTATGTATAGAAACATAGTATGTTATACCAAAAACAGCCTTATTTTTCTGGTAAATTGGGGGAAAAAATGCTAGGTTTCTCCAGAAAAAAATAGGTAGGATCGGGTTACCCTAAACATACATAACGTTTTGCAAGGCCGAAGTTAAACGTTCATATAAAATTAATTAGAACTGAACAAAGCAGGTTCACCCACACCCACAAACATGGTTGAATAGTTTTCATTACACTCTTAACATATTTATCAATTTAATATTTAATAAAATTTGTCTCACTGACAAACATGAGATTATACTGAGAGAGAGAGAGAGAGAGAGAGAGAGAGAGAGAAGGGCGGGAAGAGAGAGAGGAGAGAGGGGTATCGATAAAACGAATGTACATTACGACTGATGCGATGGTCGATGGTAAGATGCGATGGTCGATGGTAAGATGCAATGGTCGATGGTCCATCGCATCTTACCATCGACCATCGCGTCTTACCATCGAGCATCGCATCTTAACGCATCGCATCTTAACCCGTGTAGCATGAATTTGCGGCTGTGCTTTTAGCTCACCTGAGCCGAAGGCTCAAAGTGAGCTATTGTGATTACTTTTTGTCCTTCCGTCCTCCGTCCTACGTCCGTTACCTCTTGCTTAAACAACTTCTCCTTAGACAATTTTGACCAAATTTCACATGGATGATACATTCCAAAATTATATAAATTAAGTCAATGCGACACCCAAGATGGCCGGCATTACCATATATGGTCAGAACCTTAAACAATATTCTTCTCAAGAACCGCTGACCAGATTTTGAAAGTTTTTATTTATTTATTAATGATCGCCAACTCCTAGACTACACAAGTTGTACATACGAAGTTCCTAGGGTAAAAAATGTCAGTGCCCCGAGGTTCCAAAGTTTGTTACTATGGAGATTTTATATGTTTTACTTATATAGGGCATTTGTAAACGATATCTTCTCAGAAACCGTTTGACCAATTTTGACCAAATTTCACGTGGACAATACTGACGTCAATGCCTTCCAAATGTTGGCAATGCGGCATCCAAGATGGCCGCCATTATCATATATAGTCAAAACCTTAAAAATCTTCTTTACAAAAACCGCTGAACAGATTTTGACAGTTTTCATTCATAAATCATCGTCAACTCGTAGACTACGAAAGTTGTACAAATGAAGTTCCTAGAGTCAAAAATGGCTGTGCCCCGAGGTTCCAAACTGTTCACATGTTTTACATAGACATTTGTGAACGATATCTCCTCAGAAATTGCTTGACCAATTTTGACCAAATTTCATGTGGACGATACTGAGGTCAAAGTTGTACAATTTAGATGAATGAGACATCCAAGATGGACGCCATTACCATATATAATCAAAACCTTAAAAAATCTTCTTCTCAAGAACCGCTGAACAGATTTTGACAGTTTTCATTTGTAAAGGATCGCCGACTCCTAGGCTACAAAAGTTGTACAAATGAAGGTCCTATAGTTAAAAATGGCTGTGTCCCGGGGTTCTAAAGTTTGTATATGGAGATTTTACATGCTTTACATAGACTTATATAGGGCATTTGTAAACGACATCTCCTCAGAAACCGCTTGACCAATTTTGACCAAATTTCACGTGGATCATACTGAGACCAATGCCTTCCATAGTTGTATACATTAGGTCAATGCGACACCCATGATGGCCGCCATTACTATATATGGTCAAAACCTTCTTAAGAACCGCTGAACAGATTTTCATTCCAAAATTATATAAATTAAGTCAATGCGACACCCAAGATGGCCGGCATTACCATATATGGTCAGAACCTTAAACAATATTCTTCTCAAGAACCGCTGACCAGATTTTGAAAGTTTTTATTTATTTATTAATGATCGCCAACTCCTAGACTACACAAGTTGTACATACGAAGTTCCTAGGGTAAAAAATGTCAGTGCCCCGAGGTTCCAAAGTTTGTTACTATGGAGATTTTATATGTTTTACTTATATAGGGCATTTGTAAACGATATCTTCTCAGAAACCGTTTGACCAATTTTGACCAAATTTCACGTGGACAATACTGACGTCAATGCCTTCCAAATGTTGGCAATGCGGCATCCAAGATGGCCGCCATTATCATATATAGTCAAAACCTTAAAAATCTTCTTTACAAAAACCGCTGAACAGATTTTGACAGTTTTCATTCATAAATCATCGTCAACTCGTAGACTACGAAAGTTGTACAAATGAAGTTCCTAGAGTCAAAAATGGCTGTGACCCGAGGTTCCAAACTGTTCACATGTTTTACATAGACATTTGTGAACGATATCTCCTCAGAAATTGCTTGACCAATTTTGACCAAATTTCATGTGGACGATACTGAGGTCAAAGTTGTACAATTTAGATGAATGAGACATCCAAGATGGACGCCATTACCATATATAATCAAAACCTTAAAAAATCTTCTTCTCAAGAACCGCTGAACAGATTTTGACAGTTTTCATTTGTAAAGGATCGCCGACTCCTAGGCTACAAAAGTTGTACAAATGAAGGTCCTATAGTTAAAAATGGCTGTGTCCCGGGGTTCTAAAGTTTGTATATGGAGATTTTACATGCTTTACATAGACTTATATAGGGCATTTGTAAACGACATCTCCTCAGAAACCGCTTGACCAATTTTGACCAAATTTCACGTGGATCATACTGAGACCAATGCCTTCCATAGTTGTATACATTAGGTCAATGCGACACCCATGATGGCCGCCATTACTATATATGGTCAAAACCTTCTTAAGAACCGCTGAACAGATTTTGACAATTTTTATTTATAAATGATCGCCAACTCCCAGCCTACAAAAGTTATACAAACGAAGTTCCTAGGGTCAATAATGGCTGTGCCCCGGGGTTCCAAAGTTTGTATATGGAGATTTTACATGTTTTACATTGACGTATACAGGGCATTTGTAAACGATATCTCCTCAGAAACCGCTTAGTTTAAACTTATTTATTTTACATCGATTGTAACGAAAGCTCTATGAACTTATTTTAATCACCCTCGATGTCTTCCTGGGTAGAACCAGTACTAAGCAATGCAGATAAAGTGTCTTGCTCAGGGACACAACGCATATATGGCAATGGCGGGAATCGAACTCACGACTTTTGGATCATGGGTCCAACGATTTACCACTAGACCACAGCGCTCCACCGCTTGACCAATTCTAACCAAATTTCACGGGGACAATACTGAGATTAATGCCTTCCAAAGTTGTACAAACTAGGGCAATAAACATGCAAATGGCCGCCATTACCAAATATAGTCAAAACCTTAAAAATCTTCTCAAGAACCGTTGACAGTTTTTATTTATAAATGATTGCCAACTCCTAGACTAGAAATGTTGTACAAATAAAGTTCCTAGAGTCAAAAATGGTTGTGCGCCGGGGTTCGTTCCAAAGTTTGTATATGGAGATTTTACATGTTTGACATAGACTTATATAGCGCATTTGCAAACGATATCTCCTCAGAAACCGTTTGACGAATTTTGACCAAATTTCATGTGAATGATATTGAGATCAATGCCTTTCAAACTTATACAAATTAGGTCAATGCGACATCCAAGATGGCCGCCATTACCATATATAGTCAAAACTTTAAAAGTCTCTCCTCAAAAACCACTGAACATATTTTGACAGTTTTTATTTATAAATGCTCACCAACTCCTAGACTACAATAGTTGTACAAATGAAGTTCCTAGAGTCAAAAATGGCTGTGCCCTGGTGTTCCAAAGTTTGTTACTATGGAGATTTTACTTCTTTTACATAGACTTATATAGGGCATCCTCAGAAACTGCTTGACACATTGTGACCAAAATTTCACGTAGACGATACTGAAGTCAGTGCTTTCTAAAGTTATACAAATTAGGTCAATGCGACATCCGAGATGGCCGCCATTACCATATATGGATTTAGTTAAAAATATTGTATTTTGCCTCGTTAAGACGATGGGGCCTTCATTATTCATCCGATCGATAACCAGCTATATCGCACCAAAAGCACCAGTGTTATGTGCCCTTGAATTATTGAAAAATGCCATGTTGAGCCTTGTGAACACTCTACCGCCTTCATTTGTATTCGATATTTCCCAAATTTAGCCAGATTGTCGATATCAATGAAACCTCGGATGAGTTTGAAAACCGGCCAGACCAAACCATTAACATCGGAGTTATGGTTCTTTTTCAATATTTGGTAATGTACACTGGAAACTCCAGTAGGCCGTGGGAGGCTACCCAAATTTTGACAAATTGGTACCACTCAAGCTGGCAAAATCTAATATGCATTTTCGGAAAGGTCAATGATTAACGCTTCTTTTAAGTCAGGATAGTGTTTTTAGTTCGGTAGCTTAAATGCATAAAACTATTGTTTTACAAAGGGAGGTAATTTTTAAGAAATTGTTCTAAATTGATATAAGAATGGATGTATGGCATGGATTTTTTTGGGTGTATTTGATTGCATTCAAAATGGTTACGTAAGTCATGTAAACATATAACTTAAACACGTATAAAAGCATATGGAAGCAAACATTTAACCATTTTACACATTTTATCGAAAGAAGGTAAAGATAACCAAACACATTAGAATAGATTTATCCTTTTAAAGCAAATTACATGTGAATATAGTTTTTAGTAGATTCTATATATACGAAACAATACGAAATAATATAAACGTGTGTATAAAAAGGTGTTGCTATAAAGGGAGATAATAAAGTACAATTTTAAGTTTTTAATTAAAAAGATTGTGCTAACGTTAAAAAATGATTCACGGAAATGTTACAATTCAAAGTTCCATTTTATTTGTCTTTGTGTCACTTTCGTAGCATAGCAGGTAGGGATCGCTTTGTCTGTAGTCTGTCCGTAGTCTGTCTTCATTCGTCGTCTTCGTCCGTCTGTCCGTCGCACTTTAAACTGCAACCTGAACTTGGTCATAACTTAAAAAGCGTTTAACCTATGTTCATGAAACTTCATAAACATCTTCATCTCATTCGTTACACATTTCTAATAACGTTGTCTTTCATTTAGGCAAAGTTATGCCCCTTTCTATTAAACCTTTACTTGCAACCTGACTTAGCTCATAACGTTAAATAAGCACATGAGAGCCTACAAAAATGTTCTGTGGAACACCGTTCTAGTTATTTATTTAACATATGCAAAAGCCTATGTGATTAGGAAATGCATATTCAAACAATTGCCTTACTACTCTATTATATACACCTAATTCCAAGTAATATTCCATATATATCTCAACTGTTTTGTAAAAAAAGGGGTAGACAACTGATGAGAGAAAGGACAACTCCTTCATGTAGTAGACCTTTTAATCAAAGTATACTTCGTTACAAGAAATTCATAAATGTTCAAAAGTCAAGCTATTTCAGTATTGTGTTTAATTGTTTTATTTCTTAATTTATTTTTTGTTTTGTTTTAGTTTATTTTTTTCTGAATTATTTTTTTTAAAGTTTTTTTCTGAATTATTTTTCTCATAAGAAACTTTGGTTCATTTTTCTTTAACTGGGAGCTTAGGGGCCCTTGTTGAATCAGTTATACATAAAGATATAAGGAAGAACTTCAAAAATCGTCTCGTCTGAAACTACAAGAGATAAAAGTTTAATATTTTGTATTTATTATAAGTTTGTTCAAATTTGGCCCTGTCCCAGCGGTCTCAGTTTTACATGGACATATATACAAATGAAGTTCCTAAGGGTAAAAATTGGCTGTGACTCGGGGTTTTCTATCCATCCATTTCCATACAAACATTCTCTGTCAATATGAAGAACCAAGTTTTGCAACTGTACCTTATGTCAATCTATACTGAAAGAAATAAGTTTAGCAAGTAAATAACATGATTATCCCATAATCCCATTGCTCATGTTCTAGACTATGCGTGGCAGAAGTCCTGAACTATAATTAACATAAGTAAAGTATGGTTTATATACAGGGCATTGTTTTCAAACGATATCTGCGGTGGTGGGGGGGGGGGGGGGGGGGGGGGGGGGGGGGGGGGGGGGGGGGTATGGTTTATATACAGGGCATTGTTTTCAAACGATATCGGCGGGGGGTGGGGGAGGGGGAAATCAAAATGTTTCAATTTAACAGCTATGCAGAAATTATAATTTCGTTCTTATTTCAAGGTAAAGGGAGGTAATTTCACAAATGGTAAACTTTGATTCCCTATATCTTTATAATGGCAAGGTTATTGTCAATTGGCTTGGCGGTTTTTATTACTTGAGACCCAGAACAGTTATTTATTAAAGTTTAATCAAGCTCTTTACCATATTAGTATTTTTTTAAATGCGAAATATGCTGTTTTAACTAAATGGGAGATAACTCTAATGCTAACTTTGGAACACAAATAACAGATGAAAAAGAATATCACCCTGTTTTCAAATACTTCACATTATAAAATTTCAATAGATTTATTTTAACTTCTTTTTCCTCTTTGCAAACATTCTCAGGGGAGGCACTCAGGGCCATTTGGGACCTCTTGTTGTTGACATTGGCAATTTGGGATTTCGAATTGCTGCGGCTTTTTTCTTCCAGTATCCGAGACGGGTGTTTGCTGAGGTAAGTGTACTTCTGCTTCAATTACCGTAACACTGTGTTAGGTAGGTATTTCTCGGCGTGGTGTATTTACCGGTAAATGAATATCACGTGCCGTTTCACTTGTTAAAGGCATGCCACCGTGATGAAAAGATCACGGGACATTTTACGGCTAGAGACGATAACAAACATGTTAATACTCGACTGTGCAAAATATTTATTGAGGCCCTGACATAATTTTTATTTAAGACTACAATGTGCAATATTTCTTATAATTGCAAAATTTGTTTCATTTATGTTTCGATATATAAAGTATGTTGTGCTTTAAACTTAACCAAAATCAATTACTATTTTTTTCTAAAAATCTTGAAGCTAAGTCATTCTGGTATTGTCACACATACAATTTAGAAAGAATTAAGAAATCGGGTTTAAAATTGCTCGTCGGGGCCTCATAATATAACTGTACATACCAATCTTCAATTTTGCATGAAAATCATCATACTTGCCAAAATGCATCAGAAAAGCAAGTATACTTATGCTCCTGGTTTTTCTATAGGCCTGTGGGCCTGTAAGGACATATTTCCTATTATTTAGGAAGGCACAAAACTTACTAACACATCAGAAACGTATTATCATTTATTAAGTTTTTGGCAAATCATGGGCACGGCTCCAAAGATCGGGCTGCCGGCAACAAATACATTATATGGCAGCCCTAACAATTTTCACAAAAGGAAGCCCCAAACGGCTTCATTAAAATGTTTTATCAAAACTCTAATTATAAATTAAAATGTTTCTTCGTTTAATAACTTGAAAGTTAATTATTTTTTTGAAAGTTTACAATAATGTGCACAGGCCGAACTAGGCGTGGTGCACCACAGTAAAGCCCCAAAAAGGCTTAAATATTTCATACTGTAATCCCGACCCTGGGAAACAGTGGTCAGTATTACATTGAAATTTACTTAATATAAGAAATTGTTAATTGTCATTAACTGTGATTTTTACTGAATTGAAGGATTCGCTGACGGCCCTGTAGTATTTGCCATTGCTACTTGCTCATTCAAAAAGCATGGGAAATCTTGTTTATTTAATGACTGCATGCTCCATGACCGATCAACTCAGGTATATAAATTGAGGCCCGCTTGTAGTTTTTTGTCCTTGTGTTACATTGCTATATTAGATATTGTCTTGGGTAAGAACAGCCAAACACGACTTTGTAATTTAGAAAAGCATATTCATAATTTAGCTAGTTTAAATACAAAACTTGTCTGATATTTCTTTATTGTTTCTAGAACAAGAATGATAGAAAAGCATTAAATGAACAACTTTCTGTTGTGTGTTTATATTATACTGCACACAAAAAGGCTTTATTGTGTTGAGTATTAATCTGAATCAAAATTGAATATCACAATGTTCTCATGAAATTGCATGGCTAACAGTGATTTACAGTTACCTATAGAATCTTCTCCCCCGCCCCCACACCCCCCGCAAATACAATAGGTTCGAAATATGTCCATAAGTTTGCGTGGGTAGAGGGGGAGTGACCTAGTTTCGGTGTGTTGAAAACGTTGACCTATGTTGACACATTGCGTGGGTTGTCTACCGCAGTTTCTTTTGAATAGAAGCGAGGATATTTTTGATACCGTGTGGTATGCTGGTACTGCCTTGGTTTCCACAACCCTGCAACCCTGTTTCTTTTAGTACGCTGTATCAGTCTTGAAATGTGTCTATTACGAGCCTATCTTGTATGTAGAGCGCTTTGCTGGGTACTTTGTATCTTGTGTCCGTTTTCACACGCTGTCTGTGCTACGAGTGATTTATAAAGCTGCTTTCTAGCTCCTGCCATCTCATTTGTGTAGTCCCTATCCACTCCAGATGCAGATCGTTTCCGTTTATATACCAAATGTATGACGGCGTCTGTGTCACAATAATCCCTGAAACGGACTATAATCGGTATTTTCGTGCCAAATTGTTGTCCTGGCTCGAGTTGCCGTCAAACGGTACCCAGACGATGACCATTTCTGACGTACCTAGCTCGTCTTCGACGAAATTTAAAATCAAAGTTTTACAATCTTTTCTTGAATATCAGATTGTTTCTTCTACTTCTAGCCTCTAAGTCTAGGGATTTATAGGATAGCATTTCAGCCTTCTGTCGCTTATATCAACGTGTTCTTCTATAATATTCAATCTCACGTTTGTTTTTGTTACGCAATATGTTATTCGTCTAATATCGTCTAAGCACTGGCCCCGATTCAAGAGCTGCAGTATTTCTGTTAATTGAGTCAAACATACTCACTAATTTATCTGTACTATTTCTTTTTCGTTTTGATCGACGATTCGTTGTTGTCCATTGTTGTTCATCGCTTCGCTCGCCATTTTCGAACCGATTACCCGTATCGACTGAATATTCCATCAAATCATCACGTTCATTGTCGCTTTTGCTGGCCACTACCACACGATTTCGCTGTTCTCCTTTGCTATAATATAACCCTTTCCTAAAACAGGTCTTAAACGCACCTTTTATTACATTTTAACCAGAGCATTTTTGTCTGCCTTGTTGCCGCCATTAACCAGAAGTATCATATATATACCTTGTAGTCAGCAGGTTTAGAAATGGTGTACATATTTTGTAAAATGTGGCAGTTGTTTGCGATAGCTATTTTAATAAACATCACTGTTAAAACAGAAAGCCACAATACATAGGGTTAGCATTGAATTTATCAACAGTATTGGTAACCTGGATATTAATAAATGTTTGTTTCTGTAAAGTATCAATTCTATACAAGGATCCAATATCTATTTTCCATGTATGCGCAGAGTAAACAGGATGGAGCGAGTCCAGATCATTAGTGTAACGATATTATATTCAAGTATGTCAAAGGTTCATGGCTGACTGTATGTATGCTGAAATCTTTCTTTCATGACCACATGTCAAAACGAAATGATGTTTGCACGTATATTTGCATGTTATATTATAATAGTAATTGATTAATACAAGCCATTAATTTACAGGACGCTAAATATTACCATCTGTTAAATTTGAAACATTTTTAAGTTGCTAAGCCCCTACAATCACGAATACTGGGATATTTTGATTTTAACCATTACTTTATAAACATCGTAGACTGTATGAAATGGAAGAGTGTGGTGACAGATGCTCCGAGAAAAGTCGGTGAACGTTAGTTAGGTCATTGGTTTTGGCCGAATGCCTTGCAACATAACACAGGGTATCGACCACGACTAACCACCCACTCCGCACATCCCGCCCCTCCCGTAGTCCGTACTGTGCGTACCAAGAAGTAGACCATGTACTGACATCGTGGAATCTGGACTTGAAAAGTCAAAAAGACTGAAGAAACAAAAGTGCTATTAAGTTATAAAGGGGTTTGATACTTAGATACAGGTACTGCAATATTGGAATCAGCTCTAATGATTCTCAGCCTCATATCTACAGTTATGCCTAATACAAGATGTCCATATTAAAAACGAAATAAACAACACACATTTCACCCAGCGTAAACGACGTATAACGAGGATTCACTGAAGAAACAAAAGTGCTCTTAAGTTATAAAGGGGTTTGATACTTATATACAGGTACTGCAATATTGGAATCAGCTCTAATGATTCTCAGCCTCATATCTACAGTTATGCCTAATACAAGATGTCCATATTAAAAACGAAATAAACAACACACATTTCACCCAGTGTATACGACGTATAACGAGGATTACACAGGTTGAGCACCATTTAACTTACGGTTATTACCCTGAAATCACGACGCCCCATTCGATTCGTATGAACTGATCGTCCATTGTCAAACAGGAGACAATGTTTGCTTTTTACCGAAAAACTAAACTGCATATGACAAAATGTTCTATGCGGTTAAGTGGTAGCTTGCAGATATGCACCTTTTACGGTAGTGGGTTGCAGGCCTGTATTAAATATCAATATTGTTTCATACTTTAATATTTTTTTGTATGTTCATACAATTTAAATCATACGTTCACCGACGAGTTCAAGCGTCATACCAACCGCTGACAATATAACTGCTGGTATCAACTGTCGATCGATCCTCTCTAGGGAAACGAAACAGAGAACATATGCTTCCGTTATTAAAACATTATAGATCTCTGTGAAAAGGCGCACTTGAATTTTATTGACGTTCACAGAATATTCACTGTGTGATGGAGGCGGCGGGAGCTCTTGGGTAAGTAAATGAGAATTTATTTAATTTAAAATGTTTTAAAATGTTTGAATTGGGACATGGTTCCCTTTATTAGTTACATAGTTTTTAGCAGGACTTAACTCCTAAAGAAATTATGAATCGTTTAAGGAGACTATCGTAAAACATTATTGGATCCCTCCAGGAGTAACGAAACATGTTCTTTAAAACAATACGACTATTTAGAATATTGAATGTTTTTCTTTCTTTTTCTATTGACTGATTACAACAAATCACTGATGCGATGGCATTGACTTCGGGGTACCAGTAACCCTTTATAATCTATATATATTTCTCACAACACGTTTTAAACTACTATTCGGTCACTTTATAACTTTATATATATATCTTTATGTTAATTGTGCCTCCAGACGAGTGTGTTATGATGTAGAGATACAGTTCATCAAAGATACAGTTCAACAACGTGTGTTGCAGCTGCCTTTTATAAGGAGTGAACGCTTGATTTCTGTGTATCTCGTCATAGCTAGGCGCCCTGCCGTAGTTCGTCCGAAGGTTGTCTGTCCTTGGTAGTTCACAAATAAGTCTCCCTATATATAATTCTGCCTTGTGAACGTGAATCTCTTACGAGATCCCAATTTCGAAAGTTGCCGTAGTGAGTTCAAATTCTCTCCCTTTATTATATTTACTGAATTCACAGTATCCCCAAGATCCGGCACCTTTCATTGTAACTGTCTCGATATAGCTGTGTGTGATTGAATGCTTAAATGTGGCCCACTCATATGAGCTATAATTGTATGTATGTATGCGTCTATATGTTAATTGTGCCTCCAGACGAGTGTGTTATGATGTAGAGATACAGTTCATCAACGTGTGTTGCAGCTACCTTTTATAAGGAGTGAATGCATACGCTTGATTTCAAGCATTATTGTTTTGAAATAAACAAATGTCTACCTACCCTCTGTGCTCATACTCTGCAAAGACATTGTCCTGACAAACACAGTAAACTACTTGTTATTCAGGCAACACTTTAACATAAGGTTAAATTTAACCTTGAAGTGAACATTAATCTTTAGAAAACACATGCAAATTAGACCCTATAGTACGTCCTGCCCGGTCTGACACCTTCAGCCACAAAGTATTTAGTTTTTATGTCACAATACCTGAAACGCGAATTTTGAGAATGGTTAGTAAGACCATTATTTTAACTAATAAGAGAGTAACCCATTTTGCCGGGGCTAATCTACCTCTATAAAATATATACAACACTTGCACACAATACCAGTTTGATAGCAACAGCCTACATGAATACGATACGAAAATGCACGAAGATCAATGTTACTATGTATATGATAGGTCATTCCTCAGTTTTAAGGAATGAATCATGAATCAAGAAGTATTGATTTTAGACAAACCTTTCAACTAGTGCGATTTGAGAAAGATCATAATAAATACTTTGTTGTGAAATTGTCGCCCTCTGAATTTCAGAGAAAACCCTTGATTATTGTAAATTGTGAAGTCATGAAGCCGTGCTGTTTCAACTTCCTCAGACTCTGCCTGCTTATCAGCAACATCGGATTGGTGGTAATTATTAATTCAAATTTCTATTCAAATTCTTTATTCGGCATAAACATTACACTGTTTTTCGCCAATACAATACAGGCGGATACAATTCTACAATACAATACAGGCGGATACAATTCTACAATACAATACAGGCGGATACAATTCTACAATACAATCAGAAGAGTATGTTGTAAATGCACATTATAGGAGTTAAAATATATGATAAGTATACAAATTACACATTTGAAATATGCTATTGGTTCATCTGTGCTGTAATTTACATTAATTTAATATCATGCATTAGTAGATAATGTTGAAAATAATAACCGAATGAACACGGTACGAGGCAATGAGATAAAAATATAATATCAGAGTTATAAATCATAACTTAATAATAATAATATTAATACTAATAATAATAATCATTAGTAACATATACACTCATTACACGCAAAGTACCTCTAAATGGCACATCCCATTGTTTATCAATACAGTAACATTTAAATTGACGCATTATTAACTGTGTGTACTGACCACAAGTTTCTTGATTGAAAAGTAAACAAAGGAAATAAAAAACTTAACAGATCGGAAAAGAATGTTTATATCTGAACGGTCAGAGCACATGGCTATAGTAAAGGTCAAGTTAAATAAATGTTTACATTGTACGCATCAACAGCAAAAATGATACATCTGCATTTAATAAGTTCTGCGGAAACAGGATTACACACACTTATTATAATTTGAAAATAATCCGAAACGCCCCTCTTCAATAGCTACCTTATGAGCAAAGCATCTAAATATAGATACTACTGTTTTTGTTTCTCAATTTGAACACATTGCATACATTTTTCAATGCATAATCGCTTTTAATTAAGTTATACATGTCTAATTTTGGCGAACTTCGTAAATTTGCATACCAGCTTTGCATATGTTGATCATTTAACATTCCAATAACACTCGTAGACTGTAAACTAGTGATGCCATAATTATTCCATAAGTATCCATCAATCTGATTGGTCCGTTTGCGCTATTTATAAAAGCCAACGTCATGTCTATTTATAGAAGTACGAGTCCTAACATGTCAAACATTGTGTTCAATGTTCCATTGTTCACGTTCTCTATTGCGGAAGTAAATTCACCGTGTCAATACCTTTTGTTCGAGCATCCTGTCACTAACCACTTTGTGGTTTTTATACAAAAGGAACTCAGACAAACTGTCTCTATAATGTCCACTGATTGTCTAAATATCAATACATGATGGCGCTAATCCCTTTGCGTTTTTTTTATACAAAAGTCATATCCTGTCACACACTGCGGATTAAGTCTAAATGTCATTACCCTCTGTTCGAACATCCTGTAAGGAATCCCCTTTGCGGTTTTTATACAAAAGGAACTCAGAAAAAATTCTCTATAATGTTCAAAGATTAAGTCTAAATGTCAATATATTTTGTTCGAACATCATGGCGCTAATCCCTTTGCGTATTTTTTTATACAAAATACATATCCTGTCACACACTGTGGATTTAGTCTAAATGTCAATACTTTTGTTCGAACATCCTGTCACTAATCCCCATCCTAAAATACATCCAATACAATGAGGCCGCGCATACGTGACCTACTCTATTTATACCACGTACGTTTCTGTTTTTAGAAAACAAAATGGCGCCAATTTGTTTACATCTAAACCTACCCATTTACTATTCACTTTCTCAACTACAGCAAATGTGAGAATATTTTGGAACATTATACCCCGATAGTTGTTTACATCAATTGAATCCTAATTCTTAGGAACTAATCGAACTAATATGTCCTTTGTCCAACTGTCTGGGTGATAATTATTTGCATACATGAAATTAAACAAATTACATATTATTATAGGAGATATAATAGAACATGATTCAACGAATATTTCTGGTATCAATAAATATTCACCGGCACTTTTCCTCCTTTTTAGACTACCGATTGCGTTTTGAATTTCATTAACACTAAAGTCACAGTCAAGTTGTTCAATAATCGTGGAATAGTTGCCATCATTATTTAAATAATCTTCAACATTAGTTTCAGAGAAATTGGCTATCAGCAACATCGGATCGGTGGCAATCATTGTAACTATAGAATTTGTCATTTTTCACAAAAGATGAACGCAACTGGCTTAAATTAAAGGGAATAATATCCTATGTGATTTGATATCGTTGTAGTCTTTTTTTTTTTTTTTTTTTTTTTTATCTGAAATGAAGAAAATAAGAAGGAGATTATACGATTGAACACCTTGATGATTGAGTAATATTCGCCAAGATTGGTCCATTGCAGTCTACTATTTTATATTGACTATTATGTCAGGTGTTTGGTATAGTTGAGGTCGGCATTGGCAGCGTTATAGAGTTCCGAACTGAGATGATGGATGGTTATCTTACGCCGCTGGTCAGACTTATCCCGGCAGGTGGCGGTATAGGGGTGGATGTATGGACTCTCTTCAACAGCTCCGCAATCTCCATTATCGTGTTCGGCATCGTGACTATTTGCCTTGGTAATGAAGTGACAATGTATCATGTTGGTAATGCAGTGACAATGTGTCATGTTGGTAATGCAGTGACAATGTGTCATGTTGGTAATGCAGTGACAATGCGTCATGTTGGTAATGCAGTGAAAATGTGTCATGTTGGTACTGCAGTGACAATGCGTCATGTTGGTACTGCAGTGACAATGCGTCATGTTGGTAATGCAGTGGCAATGTGTCATGTTGGTACTGCATTGACAATGCGTCATGTTGGTAATGCAGTGAAAATGTGTCATGTTGGTAATGCAGTGACAATGCGGCATGTTGGTTATGCATTGACACTGTGTCATGTTGGTAATGCAGTGACAATGCGTCATCTTGGTAATGCAGTGAAAATGTGTCATGTTGGTACTGCAGTGACAATGCGTCATGTTGGTACTGTAGTGACAATGCGTCATGTTGGTAATGCAGTGGCAATGTGCCATGTTGGTACTGCAGTGACAATGCGTCATGTTGGTAATGCAGTGAAAATGTGTCATGTTGGTAATGCAGTGACGATGCGTCATGTTGGTTATGCATTGACACTGTGTCGTGTTGGTACTGCAGTGACAATGTGTCGTGTTGGTACTGCAGTGACAATGTGTCGTGTTGGTACTGCAGTGACAATGCGTCATGTTGTTAATGCAGTGACAATGCGTCATGTTGGTAATGCAGTGAAAATGCGTCATGTTGGTAATGCAGTGACAATGCGTCGTGTTGGTTATGCATTGACACTGTGTCGTGTTGGTACTGCAGTGACAATGTGTCGTGTCGGTACTGCAGTGAAAATGCGTCGTGTTGGTACTGCAGTGACAATGCGTCATGTTGGTACTGCAGTGACAATGCGTCATGTTGGTTATGCAGTGACACTGTGTCATGTTGGTACTGCAGTGACAATGTGTCATGTTGGTACTGCAGTGACACTGTGTCATGTTGGTACTGCAGTGACAATGTGTCATGCTGGTACTGCAGTGACAATGTGTCATGTTTTTTTTAACTCATTGGCAGAAATGATATGATGCGACGGATTTCCGTGAATCACGTCATCTTCGGTAACTACTTTAATAAATTCAATCATTTTATAATTTAGCACGAATATGAGATTTTATTCATCACACGACTTACAATTGTATTCTTAGAACAAAATTGGGTGGGCTGCGTGTGACACTCGTAGAGTGACATAGTTTGCATAGTTATACCACTGGTGACATAATTGGTTCATCTCACTCTCAGGTCGTAATTTTTCTAATAATCAATAATATTAAATCATTACTATTTAGAACTGCTATAGTCAAAATCGTGAAATACTAGTGGAGTGCGTGGTCCAGTGGTAGAGCGCCGAACTCCTGATCGAGAGGTCGTGGGTTCGATCCTCCGTCGCGGCGACGTTATTTATCCTTGAGCAAGATAATTAATCCACATTGCTTAGTACTGGTTCTACCCAGGAAGCCATCGAGAGTGATTAATCTAAGTTGTAAGAACTTGTTTCGCAATCGATGTAAAATAAATATGTTTAAAACATAATTGGTTCATCTCACTCTCAGGTCGTAATTTTTCTAATAATCAATAATATTAAATCATTACTATTTAGAACTGCTATAGTCAAAATCGTGAAATACTAGTCATGTATGAACTAAAATCGTGAAATACTAGTCATGTATGAACTAAAATCGTGAAATACTAGTCATGTATGAACTAAAATCGTGAAATACTAGTCATGTACTAAAATCGTGAAATACTAGTCATGTATGAACTAAAATCGTGAAATACTAGTCATGTATGAACTAAAATCGTGAAATACTAGTCATGTACTAAAATCGTGAAATACTAGTCATGTATGAACTAAAATCGTGAAATACTAGTCATGTATGTACTAAAATCGTGAAATACTAGTCATGTATGAACTAAAATCGTGAAATACTAGTCATGTACTAAAATCGTGAAATACTAGTCATGTATGTAAAATCGTGAAATACTAGTCATGTATGTACTAAAATCGTGAAATACTAGTCATGTATGAACTAAAATCGTGAAATACTAGTCATGTACTAAAATCGTGAAATACTAGTCATGTATGTACTAAAATCGTGAAATACTAGTCATGTATGAACTAAAATCGTGAAATACTAGTCATGTACTAAAATCGTGAAATACTAGTCATGTATGAACTAAAATCGTGAAATACTAGTCATGTATGAACTAAAATCGTGAAATACTAGTCATGTAGGAACTAAAATCGTGAAATACTAGTCATGTACTAAAATCGTGAAATACTAGTCATGTATGAACTAAAATCGTGAAATACTAGTCATGTACTAAAATCGTGAAATACTAGTCATGTATGAACTAAAATCGTGAAATACTAGTCATGTACTAAAATCGTGAAATACTAGTCATGTATGAACTAAAATCGTGAAATACTAGTCATGTATGAACTAAAATCGTGAAATACTAGTCATGTATAAAATCGTGAAATACTAGTCATGTATGAACTAAAATCGTGAAATACTAGTCATATATGAACTAAAATCGTGAAATACTAGTCATGTATGAACTAAAATCGTGAAATACTAGTCATGTATAAAATCGTGAAATACTAGTCATGTATGAACTAAAATCGTGAAATACTAGTCATGTATGAACTAAAATCGTGAAATACTAGTCATGTATGAACTAAAATCGTGAAATACTAGTCATGTACTAAAATCGTGAAATACTAGTCATGTATGAACTAAAATCGTGAAATACTAGTCATGTATGAACTAAAATCGTGAAATACTAGTCATGTATGAACTAAAATCGTGAAATACTAGTCATGTACTAAAATCGTGAAATACTAGTCATGTATGTACTAAAATCGTGAAATACTAGTCATGTATGAACTAAAATCGTGAAATACTAGTCATGTACTAAAATCGTGAAATACTAGTCATGTATGAACTAAAATCGTGAAATACTAGTCATGTAACTAAAATCGTGAAATACTAGTCATGTACTAAAATCGTGAAATACTAGTCATGTATGAACTAAAATCGTGAAATACTAGTCATGTACTAAAATCGTGAAATACTAGTCATGTACTAAAATCGTGAAATACTAGTCATGTATGAACTAAAATCGTGAAATACTAGTCATGTATGAACTAAAATCGTGAAATACTAGTCATGTATAAAATCGTGAAATACTAGTCATGTATGAACTAAAATCGTGAAATACTAGTCATGTATGAACTAAAATCGTGAAATACTAGTCATGTACTAAAATCGTGAAATACTAGTCATGTATGAACTAAAATCGTGAAATACTAGTCATGTATGAACTAAAATCGTGAAATACTAGTCATGTATGAACTAAAATCGTGAAATACTAGTCATGTACTAAAATCGTGAAATACTAGTCATGTATGAACTAAAATCGTGAAATACTAGTCATGTATGAACTAAAATCGTGAAATACTAGTCATGTACTAAAATCGTGAAATACTAGTCATGTATGAACTAAAATCGTGAAATACTAGTCATGTATGAACTAAAATCGTATGATGTGCTCTTATTACTTTTCAGCTTTCGTAGGCTGCTTTGCAGGGACGTGTCCAAGCATGACAACTGTTATTGTAGTAAGCCTTATCATTTTGTGTACTAAAATGTATTGCGAGTTCTCTGAATTTATGGGAAAACTAAACATTCAACAATCTAAGTAAAACAACTTACATTAAACGCATATGACCGTGTGTTGTTTAATGTTCAAAACACCGTATATTCTAGAACCAAGGGAGCGGGTTGATGTTCCGTTTAATGTTCAAAACACCGTATATTTTAGAACCAAGGGAGCGGGTTGATGTTCCGTTTAATGTTCAAAACACCGTATATTCTAGAACCAAGGGAGCGGTTTGATGTTGCTTCTACCACTTGTTTTGATTAATATTAACAGCTCGGAATGTGTTGGCGAGCCGTTTAACGACAATGTATGTTCTATTGCAGTATATGGCTTTAATAGTGATCGTCATATGTTCACACATTACGGTTGCCGGCATACTTTTCACGATGGATGTAAGTTCTTATTTTTTTAAAAAACATTCTGATCATGATAAAACCCAATTAGTTTAAACATTTTTATTTCATACATTTACAATAATACAAACTAGTTGTACACGAGAAACAACAAGGATCACAACAGTCAATCGAAGATTAAATGTATAGATTTCTCATCTAAATATCCAAATATCCTAATAGAACGCAATCGATTTTCTGTCTGTTTAACTACAGAGAAATTTAATTGAAGAATATAATTTTGTAGACATATTTTCAAATTGATTTGTTTAGCTGATATTAACTAAGTTTTTAAAGACGTCTGCAACTACGAGTGTCTAAACATCAATGGCGGAGAATTACTTCTCAAGTATTTTGAGAAACGCATCATATTTGTCTCGTTAGGATACGGATCGTATCATATTTGATCCTATATGATGAACGGTGACAATGATATTGTTTAAATATTGCAAGGTTGCACATGCTCTGAAAGAAACATTGAACACCAACCTCTTGCAAAACTATGCTGGTGACGTCGCCACAGATCAAATGTCGTCTGCATGGAATTACGCGTTTGTAGAGGTTTGTACTTATTCATTCTTAATACAACATACATGGCTTCACAATGTTTATAAAAAGAGGAGGTACAGCTATCACGGCAATGCTCGCCCTTAAACATGTGCAAACTTAGTTATTGAAATGTCGTAAGGTAAATTTAGAACATTCTGATCTAAATCATATATTGAAGCTTGACAATTCTATGACTATAGAGCTGAATGACAATTTTAACAATATCATAACACAAAACTATGTTCTGCTAACATCAGATGGTGACATCATCTACGACCACAACCAGGGTAACCACGACAATGCAGCTGATTTGGAGTTTCATGAGGACATGCTTTACACGGATTCGTTCACATTTTATAAGTGTAGGCTCGATTTAAGTCCGTTCATGGTAGTAGGTAATGGTGATTTCAAGTCAAACACTAACAAAGCACACCGGAACAACACAAACTTTTAATAATTAAAAAATGTGCACGTCATGGCAACTTCCTGCATTTTCATTGGTTAATTAGTCTTATTTGGCAAGAATCACGCGACGACGGAACTTCTTGCATTGATTAAAACAACTATACAAAACATTCATGGGGAGCGGGTACAGCTTTGTTTCTGGTGTTTCGAATCTCGATTTCATTTTTTTGTGATGTTTTCGAAATATAACATATCCACGATTGGGCACCCACTAAGGCGGGATTAAAAGGGCACAAGACGACCCCGATCTTTAACAATTACGACCATGAACTATTTCTATATGTCAGTTTTACTTTGAATATGCATGTAAATATTTAAATATCGAAGGAATACTTTTCTGAAATGTATATGTACTTTTCTTTATTATAATAACAATATATTATACTTAATCGTTAAAGTTATACTTAACGTGATTTGGTTTTTGACGTGTTGAGCAATTACTACATATGAATTGAAAATATTCAAATGTTGTATAAAATAAGAGGTCATTGACCTTAAAACGCTCTCCTGAAGATCTGAACAGCTAGATCTGGGAATGGTATCATAAGTTTTTGTATGTTTGTCATTATTTGAAGGCGTAGTGTTTGCTAATCATTAAACAATACACGTTTTTTTGAGGTTATGTTTGGAGGAGGCATGCTTGAAGTTCAAGCAGCCCTTACAGCCGCCAGAGATATAAAAGTTCAGATCGACCTGCTCTTTACTTAGGACCCGCTAGACATCGAGAGCAACATTCCTGTAAAGATTCATTCATCAAGTAGTTTCAGAGGAGTAGTCGCCATATAAGTAGTTTAGTTTTCCAGTTATAATACAACTATTACAAATATACTGTAGTAAACATTTTAAAGTAACATTGTGACATACATACACGACATAAGTATAAACATAGAAAATACACAATTTAA